>JAXOUE010000119.1:0-77051 GCA_036250105.1 Parasarocladium wereldwijsianum | reverse complement strand
CGTGGGGTCAGCGTCGAAAGGGGGGGTGGTTGGGATTCAGCTGCGAGGCGTTGGTGATGAATATCTCTCTGTACATGAGAAATTTGGACAAGGCATCAGGGAGGGCACTAATAAACCAGGCTTGCACGGCATACGAGTAGTTCCATTCTGGTGAGGTGACTCAAGCTAGTTGTAAATCACCGGTTCTCCATCGGCTTGTCAACATGGATCGAGGTCTGGACCTTCTTTCCGCCGTCATTCTGGCACAAGGACGTGCTAATCAAGCCACCTGTACGGAGAACATACCTGCACATGTCCCTACGTAGGCATGTACTCGGATGATGGCAGTTGTGTATACATACGCATCTTGGCATGGCAGAAGCAAAGCCGGTGCAGAGCCAGTGAGTGCACGTAGCTGGGAGCAAGCACCCATTCCACCGTGCTAGGCTAAGGATCATTCCGAAGAAGAGCACAAGGGGCGGCCGCCCAAGGACATGTGGATCTCTCTCATCTTCCCTTCCTTTTGAAAGTGTCAAATGTGCAATGTGTCTTGTTCCCGGCAGTCCACTGAGAGAGCGGGTCTGACTGCGCCAGCCATCCTGAGCCCCCAGCTCATTGCCGTGAGATGGACGAGGATTGCATGTGAGCCTCCATCTCTTATTTTCTCACACCAAATGGCCAGTCTTTGGAAGGTTGAAACTCCGAGGTGGAATAGGGAGATCGACACTGTGTCATGCTAGCTCAGTCCCCGAAAGGCTTGAAATATTCTTTTCTGGCCCCAACCGAGTGTAATGTGTCCGCCGGGCCCGCACGCGAGCCGTCGACATTCTTCCGTACTTGTACAGACTCTAGGTCGAACCTTATCCGAAAGGAGGCATCTGGACTGTCAACCGGCGACCGCAGAGACACTGTCGCCGAAGCAATGAGACAGACCTAATTCCGTTGGCCCATGGGCCCCGGTGAGGGGTCACCGACGAATCCGTACTTGCACGAAGCAAAAGGTAGGTAGGTATGTAGGTAGGTCATTGACGCCAGCCGGCCCTGCTCCACGGTCCGAGTGCTGGGCGACGCATCACGGCTCCGGTGCTGTCGCGGGTCCAGGGCTGCCCCAAGCGCGATGTGTGGCATGACCTCATGGGAGTCGAGTTGCTTTTTGGACCCCAAATCCAATGAGCGCCGCCGGCTTGGGCGGGGATGGGGTTCAGCATCACGTCGTGAATCGTGCGGCGGCTATCATGGTCCTTTATACGCCACCCAGCCGGTGTGGTAATTGTTCTCAATCCTCATGTCGCAGACGTTCAAGTCTTGCTCACACAAAGTCATCCAAATCAGGCGTCTCGTTTTCGGGGTCAAGAACCAAAGACGCTGGATGATACAGGTGATACGTAGCGCGTCGAGAAGCCAGCTGGGCGGCATTCCGGCTGGGATGCATGCACCACGCAGCATGGGTTGGTGCATGTTTGAGGCGGGTAAGGCCCCCCTTTTTCCCCTCCCACCCTCAACCCAGATTTTGCACGCGCTTGTATCTTTGTTACCCACACCGTTGGGTCCAGCGCAGTTGATCGAGTAGACGAATGGCAGGGAAAAGGAAATGGCCATATAAGCAGAGCGCTTCTTCACATTAGCTTCGAGTCTAAGACGATAGTTAGCGGCTGACGAACCCAGGGAACGGCGCAAATGGCAAATGACGGGAGGAGCCCAAGAAGGAACCGTTCTGTCGGTCTGCTAGTGTCCACCCCTTGTCTCTCTTGGCTCGAGGATCTGCAAATATGGCTTGCACTGGTCTGACACCGAGTCCGTGCGGGAGCTTTCTCGATGAAGAGCGGTTGGTGGTGTCAAAACGTCGTGGCTTTCCCGACAATCCGGGCCCGCCCCCCTTTCTGACCTGTTTGCTGCTCGGGAAAAAGAACTAAGGCTGGCTTTGCGGTGACGGAAATCAGTTATTGCCTACTTTCATTGCACAACTCCAATGGCAACGTAGACTTCTGTTGTAGATGCTTGGGCCAGCCGCGCGTCTGTTGCTGCCTGTCGATTCATATTTTGGACAACGCGTCAGAGTCTGCTGTGGCGGAACATTGTGGCTGAATTGTGGCGTGACGGAGCACCTCTTCCTCCTGCGCTGCAAAGCCCCCGATTCCTCGACACGTTACACATCTGGATCTCCTTCACTTGACTACATGTGTACCACTACCTCCCACCCACCCACCCTCGCATGTGTGCGTGGATTCTTTTGGCTTTTGCCTCGTGGGTCTCGACGGAGCATCGCTGTCGAAGCTCATGACAAGCCACTGGCTCCCGTCCCAACAACTCTCCACTCGGGATAATTTTCCAAGTTTCCCGTCACGGCCTGGGCTCACCATACCCTCGGGTCTCACTGGTCACCATACGAGCTGTCCCCCGAATCCCCCGATGCCACCACGTGAGATCCCTGACAAGTTGAGAAAGTGTGTTTACAGGTACGCATGATCGCCGTGACAGGTCTGCGCGGAGCGATGACCTCTCATTCCCTGCTGAGCACGTGCGATCATTCGAAATGCTGACCATCATAGAATCTCCTAATAGCTACATACTTCGCATGGCAATCCGCATCATCCAACAAACAGATTATAGCATACCGTCATCAATACCTTCTGGTGTACCCCCTAATACGGCGTATCCTTACAAAGGTGAACGCATACAAGCCGGATGTACGACGACGACGCTGAGACCCCCAACCAGGGTGATATATCCTCCTCCGAACGGCATTACAGCAAACACATGCAGACCGTCATATTCAAACATGTGTGTGCACTCTCTTGATCTATTACGCACTAGACACGCGGCTGAAAGGCGTGAAACTTCAACTGGGGGACGGACCACTCCGCCAAATTTTAAGTCCCCACCTGCAGACCTAGAATTGCCTACGTCTGGACTAGCCTGCCTAGTAGTTCGAAATGATTGACGGGCCGCCTCGTCGTGGCTGTGATGAACCCGAAGACGGCAGTTTGCTGGCTGTTCGCCTTGAACCAGGGATCAGTCCCAGGGAGGCGATGAGTCGAGTGTGGAATGTGTGCATTTGACGGGCCGCCTACTGTCGGCCATTGCATGGCTACATATGTACATGCTTCATGACCACTGCATGGCTCCTGAAGTCTGTCAAGAAGAGACGCGCGCAAACACGCGTTCACTACCCTCAAATCGGGCGAAAAGCAGCCGGGAAATATTCCCTCGAGCCGTTCCCGCGACCCCGAGTGACTCGTACGACGAGGTCCGACAGCCAAATGTCATCTCTTCGATGTCTAAACTTCTGAAAGCTGTGTTATCCCCGGCATCCAGAAGTGGAGTCCTGGAATCCTTGGGCACGATCTACTAACCCGCTACGGATTTTGGGGGTGCGACTGTGCCATCCCTGCATGGAGCGAGAGAACGAACGGGTACCACCAAACTCCGCCGTCTGCTTGTAGGCGTCCATGCCTCGCCGCTTGTCTTGGCTCGGCCGCTGTCGGCTCGGGAGCGGACGCTTTGAACGTTAAACAACATAACTCCCGGACTACCACCAGTAGGACCATCGATGGGCTCTTGGGCACACCGAGAGATGGGAACCAGCTGGAGCAAAGGCGCCGCATGCTTGCAGCGCGTTTGTGAATGTCCTTGGTCACCCTTGATCACGTGTCAAGCAACTTGACATATTATTCGTATGTCTGCAAAGACCAGCACCACCATGGCATCGCGCCTCCTGGCGGATGACTCCAGGCCAACCAATTTACGGGGACGCGCATGTCTTGTGTATGTCCTGGACACCCTTGCCCTCATTGGTCTGCTTCCGCCGGCGATACCAAAAGGCACATCGGATCCTGACTACGCCAGCATCATTTCCGCAGATTCTGATTGCGAGCACATCGTGCCAAACTACTTGCCAAGTAACCTGCCGGTCAGGACCACCTTTCTAGCCTCATCTGGGGACAGAGGATCAACCGGCATTGGTGCTAGACACATTGGGTCACTCGTAATGTTGAAAATGGTCGGTGGGTCGTGTGTCGAGAGAGATCATGGATTACTCCACGCCGGCTGCTTGTTATGTGACAGGAACGCTGGTCGGACATGTGATGGACAACGGCCGAGAGAATAATCAGGCTCGGCCATTCGCACACACACACGGCGGCATCGTGAAACCCCGTACGCAAGCTGACGTTTGGAGGCGCTTCAAGGGATGCCGCAGTGTGAGACCTGCAACCTTCGGTCCAGGGGCTGGGTTAGGGAACGAAACGTGCGGCAGGAATTCCCGTTTTCCTTCACCGCTGATTGGGAGCGGAGATGATAGTCCCCGACTCTGTCGAACGGCAAAGCACCATCTCGCCCAGTGTTTCTGTGCAAGCCCTTGGTAATTCACTCACGATGTGATTTTTTACGCCCGACACTGGTGAGCACCGCAAGCGTAACACGCCGGCCTGCAGATCGACATCAACGCTGTCGAGAGGGAGCTTTGTCATGAGTCATGAATTGTGAACTGAGCCAACGTGGAAACCCACCCGGAATGGATTACTTGTTGACCTTGACAGTGTCGATGGCTCAGAAAATGTGCCAGTCGAGAAGCTGGCGGTGACGTACACAGCAGAAATCACAGCGCAATATTCACTGATTCGGAAGGACTTGCGACGGACCCTTCCGAACTTGGTCCCAGATTACCAACGAGTCCCGGAAACCTGGTTGACCTGAGAGCACCATGAGCCTGTTCACAGGCCCACGGAGACTGATGCTGGTCCATGCTAGACTTCGGCTTCCTGGCACTTGCACGATGCATGCTGTGCCGGACAATCATTTGCGGCATTGGGAGAGCATCGGCCTTTTCGGCGAGTCTCAGCACCACGATGACAAAGCCGCGACTGTCTGTCCATTAATCGCAGTGTAAAACGACCTGTGTATGGACTGACAAGGGCAGCTTCGGAGTGGCGCTGTTTGCTTTGGCTCGCCGGCATTGTCCTTCTCAACAATATCAAGAGCCCCCGACCCAGACAATTACGGATATTACGGGTTTCTGGGGCTGGCTGACCATGTGAGCAGTTTCGTTCTTGGGAAAAGGGACTGACATTGAGGTGCGATAATCCCTGGTCGTCCTGGTACTCCTGTCACATCGTGAGCCAGGGCGCAAGGGCCACTGTTGGCCGTTTGGCGGCACCCCACAGCATCGTGGGCACATGGGTTCACACAACGGTCATCCCTGAACCAAACAAAACCCTCTCAACTTGATCCTGAGCTGGAGTGCAACATGGGCCATCCTGAAAGAGAAAATCCCGTAATCAATTGTCACTTACTTCGGATCCATACGGGGAATTTCTTGCGGGTCAACCCCCTCTGCCCCAAAAGCACATGACATAACAATTGCGGCAAAGATTAGATGCCAGCCGGCTGGGGGCCATAACGATCGATGATTACGCTCGGCCTCATGGGAGCGCCGTGATCTTTCAGGTCTTGCGGCAGCGAATCCCTGGATGAGAAGCAAGAGCCATCGTAGACGGAGCTATTTGATCCGAAAGTCGGCACGCAAAAGCAATCACGTTTCAGACCAAGACCGGAAGTCACTCAGTGCACGGCGCGGCTTTGGCGCCGCGGGCCGCAGCTCTCTTGCAGGGATTTGGTTGTCACCTGTATCTCCAACGATCAAGGTATGAGGACAGGAAGTGGCTGCAGGTATGAACAATCTCCGCTGCAAAGTGGGCTCTATACGAACCTCCTGTACGAGGTGTGATCTGCATACGATCTCTTTCTCGAGTGTCAAGAATTGCTCACCTACTCGATGCGATAGAGGCTACAAACTGCGCGTAGTGGCGCGACTGGGCGAGCAACTACGTGCAGGACGCTGGAGAGAAATAAAACCGAGATTCTCCCCCGAGAGAACATGTGAGTGACGGTACGGGTGAGAGATACTAGATTATTTGGTTCGGGATCGAAGCACGCCACCGCAACTCCCCTTGATGACGTTTGAGCACAGTTCACGGACATACTTGTGATGCGTGCATAATCCACCAGCTCACAACTCGGAAACCGTTTGAATCGCGGCAGGTTGCCTGTCAAAGTAACTCAGAAGCTATTGCATGTCAGACCGCCACATGCACTTCGAGGCATAGTTAGACCAAGACCGAGTCATCATAGCTGTTGCGACATATACCACGCAGCCGCAGTATCTGACAGGAGTGTTCCTCTGCGCGTGCCGCTCTTTCGACTCCGCAACCAAGATCTACTGCATACACCCGGCGATCCTCTGTTAAGAACCAGGATGCCACCAATATCAATGTCCCTACCGCCTGTCCGGTGTCATAGGTGAGACGAGAGACGCATCGCCAGCGTTTGAAAATTTCCGCAGTCCCCTTGACAATAACACGCTAATACTCGTGACAGCCGAGGCGTTGCAGGTTAGTCAGTCGCGATGGCCCAGTGGTCATCGCGTGGGACATATTGTCTCGGGGCTAAACGACTACAACTACATAATAGTTTGGGTGATGAGAATCGCAACAGATGTCATGGTTGCAATGGGCAAGGGGTACCCAGGCAACCATGCGGCATGAGTGGACAGCCTATCTTTACCTCGCCTGCAGCATGCGTATGCAGTGATCCTGCGCATGAATGTCATATCCGGAGGCCTAGAACTGAAGCGAGCCGCTCGGCAGACGGACCCTGTTATCCTTTCAAGAAAAAAAAATTCCCGATGAGCTCAGGTCAGGCGATCGCATGAAGGCAAGCATGGACCACCGCGCTTCACGTGCCGCCGGGACGATGATACAACTAGTTGTTCAGGGGGTGTCAGCCATTTAATTGGTGGCGTTTCCGGGGAAATACAAGATGACATGTTGTCTGGGTCAATATGCCTACACTCGTACTATTGACGCACACAGCGCCCTCCGGAGAACATGGTTCAGCAGGCCGCAAGTCTCCTGAACGGGCGACCTCGGAGTGTTTGAGAAGTCTGCGCAGCAATGCCCATCCTCGGTGATTAAACAGAATGACATCGAAAAAGTAGCCAAGTCTTCATACATACGTTGAGCTTGTCGGTTAGGGAGTCAGCCGACGAACGCAAGAACCCAAGGTAACCAGACAAATTCCATCCTGAAGCAGTCTCGTCAGCAGCTATATGCACGACTGCATAACACTATACGGCGAAATTGCTGCATCATTGCATTTCCAAGTAATGCAGACAACCATGCGGTGTTGCTGCTGCTTCCGCTTTGCATGACGTGCCAAGGGTGTGCTTCCTGTACTGGCTACGACCTTATTTCAACCATCAGCGGTCAAACCGCAAGCTCTGGATTAACCTATCACCAACAGGCCGAAATGGCGATAGAACACCAAGTGGCTGTGCTGCGAGTCGTGAGCCGCCGCCATGTGAAGTCTACAGTTTGTAGTGAATTCTGCTCGTAGAGGTGGGGACCAACGTGAGGCACCGATCAAGACGATGCGGATACGTACCGAGCGTTGACGTACTGAGTAGTCCTTGCGCGACTTTGCTTCCTCGTGTCCAAGGTGAACCTGGTGTTGACACGATCGTTCATCATTCAGGAATGCGTCAAGTGGGATATTTTCAAATTCTGGCTTTTATTTAATGCATATATGTACACGGCTCCACGTTTCCGGAGAAGATGGCAGAGGGTTCATCTCACAGACGACTCTCAATACCGGCAAATTGGGCATCTACGGCCCAGTTGGAATCAGGCCAGACCAGGCGAATGGCTTCCCAGATGTGGCTGTGAAAGTCAGCAAAACAATTCGCTTTGGACGGAAGATTGAGAGAGCGAGTCCAAGAAAACAAAGGGCGTTTGCAGGCTGTGCTATGCATCCTTGTACCGGTGTAGCGCCTATGATGCGATCACTCAAGTACAAGATGAAGGCAACCCCAATTTGGGCCAGCGTCGTAAAAGAACAAGGATGTTCCTCCAACATGTGAAGTTCGAAAAGGGAAGCGGTATTCGACACAAAGGACAGCTGAGACTTACCTGACGTGGATAATTTCCAGGCCAGACTTGACTTCCGGGGGCAGATCCCGAACGTCCTTTCGGTTCTGTGCCGGGAGCAGTACGGTCTTCACGCCAGCCCGGAGGGCTCCGATAAGCTTTTCCTTGATACCTCCAACGGCCGTGATTTTGCCTCGGAGAGAGATTTCGCCCTGTGTAAAACAAGAAAGGTCAGCATCGCGCACGCAAGATTCGTTTAGGCTCACAAGGGCACATCAGCTAAAGAAGACGGCTCGGATGCGCAAGATTCTAGCGAAGACGAAGGCATAGTAGAGTGCAGAAAACAACTCGTTTGTGGCAGGCGAAAGGTTAGGAAGGACAACTCACAGTCATCGCCATGGTCGGTGGCACGGCCTTGCCGGAAAAGAGGGAGATCAGAGCAATTGCTTGACCAATGCCGCTACTGGGACCGTCCTTGGGGATCGCACCGGAGGGACAATGAACATGGATACTGCGGTCCTTCATGATATCGTGCGTCGGGTCAGTTGTGAGGCCCAGCTCGAAACTGTGCGCTTTGACCCAGGTCAGGGCCACTTCAACGCTCTCCTTCAGGACATCACCAAGCTTGCCGGTCAACTGGACTCTCCCGTTGCCCGGCATGGCGGCGACTTCGATGAAAAGAATGCTGCCGTTGCCACCTGAACTGTAGGCGACTAGGCCCGTCACAACGCCAGGGCGGCTAGAAGTCTCTGCAATCTCCTCCTCGAACCGCTCAATGCCGAGGATGGCCTCCAAGTCGTCAACACTGAGCTGCGGTCGGTAAGACTCGAGACGGCCAGCATCCTTTGCCTCGGCGAACTCAACCGCTTTGGCGCGACACACCGAACCGATCTCACGTTCCAAGTTGCGAACTCCTGACTCACGAGTGTACGACTCGATGATCTTGGAAACCACTTCCGTGGTAAACTCGATCTGATCCTCCGCGAGGCCGTTGACTCGAATCTGCTTGGGCACGAGGTGCTGCATCGCAATGTGTCGCTTCTCGAGTGTTGTGTAGCCTGGAAGGTATATGGTCTCCATGCGGTCAAGGAGAGGTGGCGGGATCGTCTCGAGGCTGTTTGCTGTAGCAATGAAGAGAATCTTTGAGAGGTCGATCGGGGTGCCGACAAAGTGATCCTGGAATGTGTGGTTCTGTTCCGGGTCGAGAACCTCTAGCATTGCAGCAGATGGGTCGCCGTGGACGGAGGCAACTCCAATCTTGTCAATCTCGTCCAAGAGGAAGACGGGATTCGCAACGCCAACCTTACGAAGCCCCTGAACAATAAGGCCTGGGAGAGCAGCGACGTAGGTGCGTCGGTGGCCGCGGATTTCGGCTTCGTCCCTCACACCGCCAAGAGAAATGCGGTGAAACTTGCGGCCGAGGGCCGTGGCAACTGATTTAGCCAAACTAGTCTTGCCCACACCAGGAGGACCTGCAAGGAGCATAATGGGGGATTTGTCGACCATCCTCTGAGACTTGAGCATATGCAGCTTGACCTCGTCGTGCTCAGACTTTTGCTCCAGAGCAGTATGATCGTCTCCCGACGCGACTCCATCCGGGGTCTGCTCTGCCATCTCCTTTTCGTGCTGACTTTTGACAGCAGCTCCTTCTGCATGCCGGCGGATGCGCTCTTCAATATCATCATTGATTGATTGCTTCAGTCTGAGCACAGCCAGATACTCAATCAGCCTCTTCTTCACCCTGTCAAGGCCGTAATGATCGTCGTCTAGCTGCTTCCGAGCATTGGCTAACGTTTCGGGCCCGAGCCTGTCGTCTGTTGTAGCGACCCAGGGGATCTCCGATAGAATTTCGAGCCAATTTCTCGTGACCTGGTATTCCTGGTTCATAGGCTGCATTTTTGACAGCCGACGGAGCTCCCTTTCCGCAATCTTGCTCGCCTCTGGCGGGAGCTGAGCAGCTTCGAGTTTCTTCTTAAGCTCATCCAGCTCATTCGCATCCTTGTCGTCCTGCTGATCACCGGGACCAGATTGCCCTGGAGGTTGGAAAGAGAACATGCCGCCCATTTGGGTGGGTCTGCCCAGTCTCCGCGACTGTCCATCGTTCATCCTATCCAGGATCCCAATAGGCAGTGATGTGACAGCCGTAATCTTGACACTGTTTTTGATGCCGCCCACCTGGCGATCCAGAAGCTCGAGGACCTTGGTGATGCGGACCTTGACATCCAGGGCAGCAAGAACACCGAGTTTCTCCTCGTGACTCGCCTCGAGGAGATTACACATAAAGTCAGCAAGTGACCCAGCCTCGGCAATTTTTCTGCGAGTTATGAGTGTGTCGAGACGTCTGGTGATCATCGGTGACAGGGCTGGCGTATTCCCGGATCGTGGGAGGAGTGCGGACATGCGAAGAATAGCAACCAATTCGCGCGATCTAGCTTTGAGTAGCTCGAAGAGCTCAACGAGCTGAGCGTCGGAGGGGTCAACTACAGGAGAAGCTGTCAGTTGCGATGCGGCTGAGACTGGGGGTGAGCGCGTGACCAGGACCTACCATTGTCTGCGAAATAGGTCACTTTAGCTTCCATGAATGAGGTGTCTTGCTTGATGTTCTCAATTCTGACGCGAGCCGTGCCTTCGACGCGCAGCGCAAACTCCCTCTCGCCCTTGCCGTCAATGCCAACAATCTTTGCAGCCGTGGCAAAGCCAAAGAGGTTCTCCCCCTTAGCCTGCCCCGGGTTCACCTGCTCAATCTGCGAAAGATCAGGCTCCTCGCCATTGTTGATGAGTAATTCTCCGCCGGACCCGACAAAGGGCGAGCTGAGAGGCACGCATGCGATCGGGAAGCTGTCTATCCGTGTGTCGGGGCCCTGTGCAGCAGCGCGTTCGTAGACGTGGGCGAGGAGAGCGGCGATGTCGGGACGGGAGGCGGTGACGGGAATGCGCTGGTGAACGGTAGGTAGAAGTACGGAGTCGCGGGGGAGAGCGATGAGCGGGAGAGTTTGGGACTTTGAAGGATTCGATCTACCCATGACGAGACTGTGTGATGGGGGGCAGGAGTTGGATGATGTCGTGACGCAGGTAGCTCGAGAGGTTGACTAGGAGTGGTAGTGCCGCACTCGCGCGGATCCTCCTTGTGGTTTGTACGGTTGGTTGATGATTATCGTAAGCAACGGTGTATATACGAAGCGATGACGAAGGTTCGAGAAGGGGACATAGAGGTGTAGGTGTGGGATGATGGTAGTCGACCGGAGAACGGAGTTGGGTGCCGGGATCCAAGTCTGTGGCTCGAAGCCGAGGCTAACACTAATGAATGACGGCAACAGACCGGTCCGCTGGCGCTGGCGTGTCAACAAAGAGCCTTGAAAGCATGCGTATAGATATCCGAGCCCTCAGTGATGCGATATTCTATTTCGACATATCTCGAGGCACACGGATGTCTGCTTCTTTGGCTATTCAAGTACGTACTAGGTAGCACATATATAGTTCAGGAAGTAATGATGATGGCAATGTAACGATGAGCTTGATGCTCCTCAGCTTTGACGGTACGAATCGATACAGGTTGTGATTCAATCCTGGAGATAGAGAGAATATCAATTCTGATGGATTTATGCAAGACACATCAATTATTGCCAAAGCGATGATGCCGACCAAACAAGAGATGACAGCGCACGTGATGGTACAGGGTAGTACGTACTTGCGACTAAAATAACAGCTGCAACGTGCTCTCCTAAATGGCGTCAGTCTATTTTGTCAGCCCTCTTGTTTCCCAGAGTGAACGGCCCCAGATCCAGGCACCAAGAACCACCGTGAAAGGTGACGCCTGTGCACATGGCAGCGCGTTGAGAGCCCATTAAAGTTGAGCACGTAGAGCGCGCCTTGACGCGTTTCCCCTCCAGCCCACTTGACCTCGCAGCAGCAGCACCCAAACTGCACTTTCTGCCACTCCATCATTCACACACACCACAGCCACAATAATGTGTACGTCTATGCATCTGCCCTTATATCTATCAAGATGACGAAAACTGACCCCCTCCGCTAGCTGCATACGGAGGATACTCAAGCACCAACTACGGTGCCAAGGGCGGCGACGACTCTGGCGGCTTCTTCGCTGGAGGCTCCCAGCCAGGGGGCTCTCAGTCCGGCGGCGGCAAAGGCTACCCTGACGAGTCCCTGCGGCCCGTCACGATCAAGCAGATCCTCGGCGCCGAGGAGCCCTTCAGCGGCGGCGACTTCAAGATCGACAACGCCGTCATCACACAGGTCACCTTTGTCGGCCAGATCCGCACGGTCACGCCCCAGCCGACAAACATCACGCTCAAGGTCGACGATGGCACAGGCCAGATCGAGGTAAAAAAGTGGATCGACGCGGACAAGCCCGAGGACGACGTCGAGAGCAAGTACGCCGTGGATTCCCACGTCAGAGTCTGGGGAAGGCTGAAGAGCTTTTCCAACAAGAGGCACGTGGGTGCGCACGTCATCCGCCCGATCGAGGATCCGAACGAGATCAACTACCACATGCTCGAGGCCGACTACGTGCACCTCTACTTCACAAAAGGACCCATCGGCGGTGATGGCCAGGCCGGTGGCGCGGGTGGCGACAGCATGTTTGTCGACGGGGGCAACAGCTACGGGAATGACAATTCTGCAAACAACGGCAAGCTGTCGGGATGCGGGCCGCTGGCGAAGAAGATGTACAATTTCATGAGCAGCATGCAGGGGCAGAACGAGGGTATCAACCTCAACATTATCACAAGCCAGGCAGGTATGTCCGTGAGGGACGTGTTGACGGCGTCGGACGAGTTGCTGGGGCAGGGGTTGATCTACACGACGGTCGACGACGAGACATGGCAAATTCTGGAGTTCTAGAAGGGGTGGGACATAAAGGCAAAACTAATGACAAAATTGAATGACGTTTGCGCAACATAAAGTGTCGTGTATGATAGTCAAGACGAGGAGATGAAGCATGAAGTTCTGAGATCCTCAAGTTCATCAGAACGGATATCTAAACGCGCAATCTAGTCCGTAGACTTTCCCTTCCCCCTCTACCGTTCCATGCTAAATCCCATCCAAACATGGCAGGCGCTCCGCCACAACCCCGTAGTCCTGAGGTATACCGCTCTGGACAGGATCTACATCCGCCTAATCTCCTGCTCGTTCATGTACTTCTCCAGCCCCGAGTCCAGATGCTGCCACCACTCAAACAGCATAGAGTTGCAGATCAGCTTGAACCACGGCGTGAACTTGAGCGCAGGGTCCTCAAACTGCTTCTTCAGCCCCTCCACATCCACGTACTGCGTCGCCTGCACCTCGTTCTCGTTTGGCGCCAGGTCCACGTTCTTCTTGATAAACAGGATGTAGTCGATCTCGTGCTCGCCCCACTTGCCGTCGCTGGGCGCCTTGTAGTGGATGCGGGTGAGGAAGCGAAAGTCCTCGATGGGAACCTGCTCGGGCTTGATGCCGAGCTCGTGCTCGAGCTTGCGCTGGGCCGCGTGCTTGACGCCCTCGATGGCGGCGGGGAGGGTGGCGCCGGTCTCGTTGGGGATGTTGAGGGGGTGGGAGCAGCAGGTGTTTGTCCACATGTCGGGGAAAGTGATCTTTTCGGAGGCGCGCTGCTGGAGGAGGAGCTCGTTCTTGTCGTTGAAGAGGAAGACGGAGAAGGCGCGGTGAAGAAGGCCTTTGTCGATGTTGGTCATCAGGTGGCCTGCGAGTAGGATAGGTTAGTTTCCCGTTTCAAGTGGCAGTTTGACGGGCACGGAGCCGTTGCGAACGTACAAATCTTCTTGCTAGCGGTGCCAATGGGCTTGTCGTTTTCGTCGAGGACAATGCAGACCTCGTCCATGAGGCGGATCTGCTCCTCGTCGTGGCCAGAGAGAGCTTCGTCGCGGGTATCAATGTCGGGGAACAGACGAAGCATGTTCTCGGCGGTGATGGCCGGAGCCTCCGTGGTGGTTGTGGTGGTCGACATTCTGGAAGGGAACCAGGCGACTGCGCAACAAAGTTGTATGTCGTATAGCCGGGAGATCGTGACGGGAGAAAGAATTCTGGAAAAGTGAAGAAGGGGGGTTCCAAGGCGAAGGGGTCTTCCCCCACACTCCGTCTCCGATTGTTTTTTGCCCCTCTCTCGGCTCCCAGCTAAAGTTGGTGCCCCTCCCCCTGTCAATGCCTTGGTAATGTCCTGACACATCGGCACTGACTTGAATGATATGGGATAATGTTCGCGCAATGGTACTCTATTCTCTTTTTGTAGGAAGCTGATGCGAGCCATGTATTACCTGAGAAGAATCACTACTTGGTTTTCTAAATATCCGCAGACCCCTTCCACAACCACGTGCTCAACGACGGCCAGATACCTCACACTGTGTCTTATTCATGGCTTCGGAAGTGATCATGGAATAAACGCCAATAAATCCTCGAACCATTGGGGTCTCTTGGCACAGACTCAGCATGTGCGTCTATCAAGTTTGGATCACCTCAGCCTTTCCTATCGTGCCATAGCTGACCAGAGCTTTGGAGGGTTAGGGTTGAATGCATCTAGCGGTGCGCTCTCACGTAACGGTGCGCGCCCCTGGGGATCCGTGGAGGCTGGAGCCAGAGCTTCGTCACTGGCTCATGACGACTCTGGCAACGTAGCAGCGCATTCCCCCGTTCCCGACCGATACCATCGCATTATCACTCGCGAGGAGCTCGATCCCGGTCCGTCACTCTGCCTAAACGAGAACTTTCAGCCTGCGCTGTCTCCAATTCATACCACTCGTCACAGTCTCGCCCCGGAAACGCCGCGCGCCCACCCCAGCTGCGACCATGCCGCCCAAGATCGAGGCGCAAGAAATTGAAACGTACTGGAACATCTTCTCAGCACGGACAGGAGGCGGGACTCTTTTGACAGGCGATCAAGCGGCGCCGGTGCTTAAGAACAGTGGACTTCGCGATGATCAGCTCGAGAAGGTCTGGAACTTGGCCGATGTCGACAACGATGGCAATCTCGATTTTGAGGAATTCTGCGTCGCTATGCGATTGATCTTTGATGTTCTGAACGGAGTAAGCTCTATAATCCGGGAACCGTCTGTATTCCAGGCTGACTAGCGTGCAGGAATATGCAGATGTCCCGAAAGACCTGCCCGACTGGCTGGTCCCAGAATCAAAAGCCCATTTGGTTCAGGCCTCCCGCGCGGTGTCGGGCAATCAGCCCCAGTTCGAGCGTGTTGAGGACGATGAGGAAGACGCAGGGCTTAAAGATGGATTCGAGTGGTACATGAACCCGCAAGACAAGGCAAAATATGAGCAGATCTACCAGGAGCACCGCGACATGCGGGGTGAAGTGGGATGTAAGTGCTCTCTATGCCCGGACATATCTGCCATCTTGCTAACTCTCGGCTGCCAGTCAACGAACTCGAAGGCCTGTATGAGTCTCTTGACGTGCCCGACACGGACGTCCGCTCAGCATGGAACATCATCAACCCCTCCGCCTCCGCCAAGATCAACAAGGATGCCTGCCTCGCCTTCCTTCACATCCTCAACAACCGACATGAGGGTTACCGCATCCCCCGCACCGTTCCCGCCTCGCTCCGCGCCAGCTTTGAACGCAACCAGATCGACTACCAAATCGACAACCAGCGCACGGGCGCAAACTCCCGCTGGGCCACAAAGGCCGACGACACCACATCCACAGGCCGCAAGGCCAAGTTTGGCGAGCAATATCTGACCCGCCTCGGCCGCAGCGGCTTCAAGACGCAAGGCACTGATTTCTCCACAGAAAAGACGGAAGATTGGGAGGAGGTCAGACTGAAGCGGCAACTGCAGGATATCGAGGAAAAGATGCGCAAGGTGGAGGAGCAGGCGGAGCTGAAGAAGGGCGGGAAGAGAGACAGCAAGCCCGCTCTCGTAAAGAGGGAACTCGACCAGCTCCTAGAATACAAGCGACGGGAGCTAAGGGAATTGGAGACCGGGGAGGGCAAGAGCAAAGTTGGCAGTGGGCTGAAGAGTGTACAAGAGGATCTTCAGACAGTCAAGGAGCAGGTCGAGAGCCTGGAGGCACATCTGAGGTCAAGACAGCAGGTGCTTGAACAGCTGAAGAGGGAAATCGACGATGAGAAGGCTGGGTGAGGTGCTAACACCAGCTTCGGGAAGGGGGGCGGATTCTGTGCTTGACGTTCTCGATGGTCATCACATGGTTTTGAGACTTGATTGTGTTAGCGAAACATGAATGTCCCTCAAATGCTGGTTCAACTCTGCACAAGGGAATTCCATGGTGAATTGCCGACGAGCTTGTGACAGCGCACCACCCCTTTCAAGAGTGCGTGACACACTCGTACCTAGCCGTCGCACGTGGTCAGATCCATGCAGGCAACAAAACATGCTCTGTAAACAGATTGGGAACCATGCGCATTGCATCAGCAAAGATTCTGCACGCTGATTTGCAAGCTGTCCATTGCCCGTCCACCTGTGCAACGTGACGCGATTCGGGAGCAAGCGGAGACGTCATGGTAGTACATGTACCTATTGAACCGAATCACCATACAAAGGGTACATAATCACTCACAAGCCGACCCCGCGCCCCCATCCCACCTCATCTTGGGCCGAAGACGACTCAGCAAATCTCCTATCTTGACTTTGACATCGTCAATCACCCTCGAGAACCCCAAACGAACCACGTATTTTCGAACCCCATCCACAAGGTGTGTGTGTATCCAGTCTTCTCGCCTTCATAACTGAGTGCGAGCACATCGCCCGACGTTTCTTTTCTCAAAGCCAGGACCTGCGCAGCTGACATCCCTACCCCCCTCGTTCCTAGGACCTCCTCTACGAAACCTATCCCATCATGTCTGCCCCTCAGAGCGAAGCCTTCAAGAAGGCCGTTGTCGACTCCAAGAAGCTCACTTCCAAGCCTGGCAACGATGAACTGCTTGAGCTTTACGGTGCGTTATATGTCGAGAAGGGTCCGCCCGAGTTGAAACGACCACCCAGCTCTCTGCCGGGATGATTCTTCGAACTTGCATAGTGAAAGACCCCGTCTAATAATCCTTCCATCAGGTCTCTACAAGGTCGCCATCGGCGAGGACATCTCCAAGGCTCCCAGCCCCGGCATGTTCGACCTCAAGGTTCGCGACTCCCTCCCCCCTTCAATATCATTTCGACTCGAGCAGAATAACTAAAAATGCTACTTCACAGGGCAAGGCCAAGAAGAACGCATGGCAGGGCTTTGTCGACGAGGGCCTCACCCCTGACCAGGCTCAGGAGAGGTACATTGCCCTCGTTGAGAAGCTCAAGGAGAGCCACGGCTACGACGAGAACAAGGAGCCCGAGGCCGTCGGTGCCTAAGCGCGCGCGCAGGATTCCGTCTTTTTCGAGATGTTTGCCTCCTCCTGCCCGGTTCGACGGAGACTTTTGTTAGCTGTGGAAAGAGCGATTTTGGGGATAGATACCAGGATGCAAACGCCGTATGCAAATATAAACGATCCAAGTCTTGCAGGACGTACAATTATCGACTCGGTGTTGGGAGTTGTTCCCAGATACTGCTACGATTCTTTGCCTGAGAGTCTGTGAGGCCAATTTGCGCAGCAAAAGTCTTGCATCGTGCACTTTTATGTGCTTAAAAGCTCTGGAACTCAGCAGCCCAAGATACTGGTATCGAGCTTTTTGTGCTGCTTTCTCGACCGCGAAATGGTGTAGCTGTGGACGCGATGAAAAGAAACCATTCGCTGCGGCTCTGCACGGCGGCTTCAAAGCTGACATGCAGGATCATAGCCTACGCATATCGAGGACCGTAGCTCTTGTTGGGGTGCGTGAGCTCTCAAGGCATCTGAAATGATCACGTTCCTCACTTTCAACAGGCAACGCTCTGCGACTCGGCCGGGCTATTCAAGAACCAGAGATGAATCAAGTTTGCCCATCCTCATTAGCTTATTCCAGTGCATATATTCTGGGGAATATGATGGTTCGTTGTCTAGATGCAAAGAGGATCTGCCACGCATGGGCATGATGTCTCAGAAAGCCGTTGGGACACAGAATCAATGTTACCTCGCCGTCTCAGACCATATTTGTGACGCCGATGTCGCTAAAGAAAAGGTGTTCGACGTACGCGTGGCGCCGCAGAGCTGTGAATGCCCTTAAGCCCGTCGCGGGAGAAAAGAGTTTCCGGCGCCGAAGCTTCATAGAGCATTACACCTACGCATTTGGAAGCAGGAGCCGTTTGTTATGATCAGCTATCTGAATTCTTTCAGTCTGCTCCAGTCCTACAAGTTGCGTTCCTGTGCCATCGGCATGCGCGCCCGCAGACAGCTTGAAGCATGTCGCTGCTTTTCGAGACGCTTGAAATTAATGGACAAGGGCTCACAATCACAGTTAGGTCATCAAAACGGCGGTGCCTCGAAACTGCTGCAAGGGGCGATGCGACTATTTCAGGGGAAGCCGGGCTCAGAGTTTGGCGGCGCCGTTGTTGAGAGTACCCCAAAAATAACCTTCCGACCATCAGCGGGGATAACGACGGCACTTGTGATTTTTGTTCCACATAAACAGATGTTTCTAGACTTTCCGTGTCTGAATTTTCTAATTGTGATAGGAGGGTAGGAATGTGCCGGCCGGGCGTTGGCCGGAAGAAAGTTTGTTTCCTTGACCAGTTTTCGTGAAGGCAGGTTTTTTGAGACTTGCACTCGGAGGGTTCGTGAGCGTCTGGTATTCGGGTGTACCGATGCTTTGACTTGACAATGAGACGACACCTGGTCGAGCAAGTTCGTATCCAAGATTGGCAATAGCCGGCAGAGAGGTCAGAGTGGAGATGCGCATGCCAAGACTGGAGAAGGGGGCGAGATCGGGCGACGGGTCTTGTGCTGGGGAGGATCGAGCAACAGGAAGCTGTCGAATCCTTTCATAAATCGTCAGCATCAGCATCCAGCCCGTGAATAAACAGATTAACATGAGGAGGATCAGAAATGCTCGCAGACCGCAGAGCCGGCGGATGAGGTGTGACGCAAAATCCAGCCGCGCTGAATCAGCATTGGTTTCGGGTCAATTTTCTCGCTGAACTGTCATACTCGTCTGATTCGACCCCTCAGGCGTCTGTTTACACTGCTTATGTTCTTACTGGGTGCTGACGTTGGATGGTGTGGTGCTTGCGCGGCCGCCGGACATTTCGTAGCAATGCGGAGCCTAGTCTGGTGGTGAGAAATGGAGGAATATTGCCAGTACATGTCGCACCTGAGCAAAGCGAACACCAAGTTGACGACGGGAATTTATTACTTGCACCTGCAATATGCCATAGCACCAAAGTCGCTGTGCTCTTGACAATACGTGCAAGTGCACGGTAGATGAGTACAAGTAAGACTTGTTTGACGCATGAAGCTCACTATGATTACTTTATGCAGGGGACTACGCGGCTGGCAGTGATGGATAGGTACGCTGCACTGCCTCTGCGACCCACCTTTCCAGTCCAAGTGGGTGGCCCCCCTTTCCGCGGACGCTTGACTGGGTGGCCCGTGAAGGATGCCTCAGGCCACCCACATTCTGCCAGGCCTGACTCTGATCAGCTACGATCCGATCAGTTACGCGGTTTCTCTCTTCTCCTGATCCTCCATCTCATTGCTTATAGGATTCGTCTAAACCTTACGACTTTTTCTCCGTCACTCTCTCATCTTTTTTTTCTCTTTCCCCAAAAACTCGATATTCTTTCTTCTGACACCACTCTCTCGTTTCGTGGATCAGCCTCCTTGTTTCCTTCCATCTTCCATTCCCGTGTAATCACAACAAAACAACCGACAGACTTTTAGCACCCACCGTTTCGTCCATCGATTTCTTTCCAACACAATGCCTTCCTCCACTAAAATGCTCGCCCTTGCCGGCGCCGCTGCGAGCACTGCCAGCGCTACCTTCCAGGGTTTCAACTACGGTGCTACCTACGGCGATGGTACCCTCAAGGTCTACGAGGACTTCGAGGCTCACTTCAAGGCTGCCCAGTCTCTCGAGGGCACCGATGGCAAGTTCAACAGTGCTCGCCTCTACACCATGATCGTACGCAGTTTCCCCCCCTGTCCAAATATCTTTGGTGAACAAGGCGCTGACACCTCATGTAGCAAGGCGGTACCGACAACGAGCCCATCTCTGCCATTCCCGCCGCCATCAAGACCAAGACCAGCATCCTCTTCGGTCTCTGGGCCTCTGGTGGTGACCAAGGTTTCAACAACGAGATCCAGGGTCTCCAGAAGACCATCGACCAGTACTGCGACCAGCTCGACGGCCTGGTTGCCGGTATTTCGATTGGTTCCGAGGATCTCTACCGTGACTCCGAGCTCGGCCGCAAGGCCAAGGAGTTCGCCGGCGTTGGCCCCGAGACTCTCCTCAAGTACATTGCCCAGGTGAAGAAGACCATCAAGGGTTCTTGCCTCGAGAAGGCTCCCCTCGGTCACGTCGACACTTGGACCGCCTACGTGAACAGCACCAACGCCGAGGTCATTAGCGCCCTTGACTGGATCGGTGTTGACGCCTACCCTTACTACGAGGACACCAAGCCCAACGCCATTGATGAGGCTGCCGGTCTCTTCAACACCGCCATCGACAACACCAAGGCCGTTGCCGGAGACACCGAGATCTGGATCACCGAGACTGGCTGGCCCGTTGCTGGCAAGAAGTCTGGTGATGCTGTTGCCAGCATCAAGAACGCCCGCACCTACTGGGAGGAGGTTGGCTGCCCCAACTTCGGCAAGGTCAACACTTGGTGGTACACCCTTCAGGACTCCAACTCCGACCACGTCCGTGACGAGGACACTCCTAGCTTCGGTGTCGTTTCCCCCAAGCAGCTCTCCTCCAAGCCCCAGTACAACCTCTCCTGCAAGGGCGTCGACACCAAGAAGCCCAGCAGCTCCAGCTCTTCCAGCTCCTCCAAGGCCACCTCTACCTCCGACTCTGAGGATTCTGAGCACACCGACAAGAAGCAGAAGAGCACCGAGAGCGCTGCTGAGGCCACTTCCACCAAGTCCTCCGACTCTGAAGAGTCCGACGCGTCCGAGACCACTACCGCCATGAGCAAGCCTACGGGCTCTGGCTCCAGCTCTGGCTCCGGCTCTGGCTCCGGCTCTGGCTCCGGCTCTGGCTCTGACTCTGGCTCTGACTCCGGCTCCTCTGAGGAGGGCAGCTCCGGTGGCGCCTCTGGTAGCACCGGTGACGCTTCTGGCTCTTCTGGCTCTGGCTCTGGCTCTGAGCCCACTGAAGTCCCCGAGAGTGCTGCCAACGGCCAATTCAACTCTGTTGCTGCCGTTGTCGTTGCTCTCGGCATGGCCATCTTTGCTCTGTAAATCCGCACTTGACGTGCTTCGGCTTTTCTCGCGTAATTGGGCCTTTGGATTTGTTTCGGAACATTACAATGGACATCGGATTTTGGTTTAATAAACGGGCCCCGGTGTTTGCCGTGATTAGGGCACTGGGTAGCGAATAGACTTTGGACACTGCTTTCACACAAAGTGCCCCCGCATTGCGTAACACACTCCTTTTCAATACAATATAGACGCCAGTCAATTCCCACTACTTTGTGAGACTATTTTCTTCTCTTGGATTGATGAGTGGCTACCAGTGGCCTCTAACTTTGTCGGGCAATGCTCGAGGCTTGATTCCGAAAGTAGAGTCTAGGATTTATACTTCAGCGGTTTGGGCAGTACTGACCGCGACAACGCACGCACGGTCGTGCCCTACCTCGTTCAGACCTATGATTATTGAATCTCTAATGGTAGTAATCCAAAAGAAGACTGGGGAAGGATAAGTTTCACCGGTTTCCTCAAGCCTTCCAACTCGATGCTGCCATGTATTGAGATCCATATTGTGAATGGTCAGTTCACTCATATACAAAAACGGAAGGCTGCCAAGCGCAGTGGGCTCTTACTCCTGCCGATATGCCATGCTACTCCATTGAATCCTCTATAGTTTAAGAACAGGTATCCCTCCCAATGTATGCCACTCTGTTCTTTCGTTCTCACAGTTGTATCATGATTCTTCGAGAATACATTGCAGCTTCCCCAACGTGTTGACACGCGGCGGCAGCGAGCTGAGAAGAATATTTTTTTCTTCTTTTGTCTGATAGCTGAGCATGGGTGTAGACAGCGTGGCGGGAAGGATCCTCAAGGATGGAGTAGTCGGACTCGAACCTCCCGTCTGATCTCGCGCTGCCGATGAGAACCAACTGGCTCGTGACAGAACATTCCGGTGACTCTGCAAATATCCTCAATAGCGGAGACGAGCCGCTGCGAGGGCAAGCGATAAAGAGACGGAGCTGTGTCGCCATTTTGGACGGATGTCACCGTTCAGTGGTGCCGTGCATGGTTGCTGCTCACATAATCAAAGGTGAAGTCGTTGCTGCTCAGTCGGGATGATGGCTGAGTTACTTTTTGCTAGCTCCTGGTGAATGGAAAAGATACACACTTATAAATCAAGAGAATTTGATTAGTATTGGCTACCTCGAGGGATGTAAAACTTCAGGTTAATAGGAAAGAAGGCGACCCTCTCTGCTGTCGGGATAACTGGGTTGACAGTCTGTGCGAAATCCGTCCTTTTCTTCCACCAGTAGATCAGTTACTGGAAAGAGCAATCACATGACGAAGTTTTCCTCCATGGCTGATGTAGGACGCTGTTGTCATTGGTGAATGGTTCTGACCTCTTGTCTGTCGATCATGAAGATGGACTTTGGGCACTCAGAGAGCAATATGTCTAGATATTATAGGGCTGTAAAGATCAGGAAACGTAATGTGGGTCGAATTTCTAAATTTGGATTTAATAAACGAAATGAAGTGACACTTTAGGCACGTTGTTCCACTTAGTCCAAGAGGAGAATCTACAGGAATTGAGGTCCACTGAACATTTTCGAGCCTCACCAACTCCTTCAGGGGTACCGTGCACAGGCTCTGCACGCTTGCACAAGTTCCCGTCTACATGAAGAATCGAATTTGATTTTGCCTCGCAACCCATAAGACCGACCCCCTTAGTCGCGCTCGGACAGCGCACCAGCATTAGTTGGCAAGGGTGTTTCCCTTCTCACCTTGTGGGCTTTCTGGCCGGTGACAGGGAACCCTTTGAATGGGCCTCGATGGCGCGGTTCTGCGGCAACTTTTGCATCGCCTTGTCATTAACGTCTATGTGACCTGAAATTCGACAGGAAGATTGTGTTTGGGAAGCCATTAAAGAAACATAGCCCCTACTCGGTGTTTTTGTGAGAAGTCGTAATGTCGGGCTCTGTCAAGACCAAGAACAGCGAGTCTCCGCATGACAAGGCTGAAACGAAACATGCACAAAAAAACAGAAATGTCCGAGCCAACGAAAGGCCCTCTTGCTTGCATACTAAAAATAGGCCCTCTTGCTTATAGTCTGAACACAGACCACGCTGTGGGACCGCGACTGTTGGGCCGGACGATGGGCTTTTGCCACTTGGCCAAGGTCCTTAGCTGAGGCTGGATGTGAGCTGTGCAGACAATGCTGATCCGCCTGATTGGAGGGTTCGGACTATGTGAGATGGATTCGCGCGCCAGGGACCTATGCACGCACTCTTGGCGAAAGAGTTCAGTATCGAATGTATGCCGTATAAGTATAGACGCCCCTTCGGTCTCTTGAATATTGAGAGTCCTCCCCTCCATAAGCCAGCAACCCTCAGCCTTCTCTCTTCAGCTTGCTCATTTGTATCACACAGCAACCATCATCATGGTCGTGTCTTCACTTTTCAGAAACTTGGCCTTGGGTGCCTTGGCGCTTGGTTTACCGCAAGCTACCCAAGGCCAGCAGATTCACGCTCGTGATTTCCAACCTGCTGCTGCACTCCAAGCAAGACAAGACGCTGTTGCCTCCGAAGATCACATGGGCACACCCTTCAAGGGCTTCAACGGCTGCAACGATAGGCAGAAGCGGAAGCTCGTAGAAGCATGGTTCAGCGTCATTGGGGTCATCAAAGGCGTCGCGTCCAAAGAGAACTTTGATCCCGACGGCGAAATTGAGAGGCGCATGTTTGGTCAAGAAATCCACGATAGACCTGCCGACGTTGATGTCATCGTCGGTCTGTACTCGCGAATCTACGAGCTTTACACCAACCAGGTCCACGGACAGATGGTCATCTCATGTGAGGACCAGTACCAGCCTCTCCAGCCGAGGGACAAGCAGAACAAGTGCGGAATGACTCTGAATTCGGACGGTAGGCTGACCAGCGGCGGCAATCTGATGCCCGGCGGGTACGCCTTCAACACGGGCGGTCAGGATCTCGGCAACCAAGTCATCGTCATCTGTCCAAACAGCATCACAAACTCTCTGGGCGACCTCGAATGGTACATTCAGCGGGCGCGCGCCGACCCGTCCGTGGCCCAAGACCCCAAGGAGATGGCCGGTCTTCACCGCACGCTGCTCCACGAGCTCTTGCATCTCAACTACGTCAGCCAGACCGATCTAGTAATTGTACAAGACAAGGACGTTGTCGACAAGGAGTTTATCTTTGGTAAGACTGCGACCCGAGCCTACGGCATCGAGAACGTAGAGAAGAAGGCCAAGCACAGGATCGGACGCAAGGATGCGCATCTGAACGGTACGTCAAATCACCCTTCTTCATCAAAAGAAAGGCGTGGCCCCATCACATATGTAGACTTTTACTGACATGCCCACAGCCGACACCCTCACCTGGTTCGCCATCGAGAAGCTCTTTGGCGCCCTCTTCGGCACACCCGTCTCCACGATCGACATGAAGCGCGACGGTCCTGGCAACATCCTCAATATCGTCATGAGCAGCACATCCGAGTCGCAAGGCGCAGATCAGCCACTCGTATGGCACAACGAGTACCTCTTCTACCAGGTGCCCTTCAACCACGACTCCTCATGCGACACACAGGAACCTGTCGGCAGGGGCGACGCACCCGATGGCTTGATGAGCGAGCCGGTGCCTGGCGGTACGTTCAAGGTCAACATCCAGGATAAGGGCGAGTGCGAATACAAGAACGACGGGTCCAACCCTGGCGCGTTGTGGTGCGGGAATGAGTCCTACGGGTGCCAGTGGGCAGAGAAGCGAGGCACGGAGTTTGTCTGCCCGGAGCATCCCGGTAAGAGCCGTGGCAATGTTGTGACTTGCTCATGGTGAACGTGGTTTCTGTGAGCTGGGAAGGGATAATGAATAGTAATACACCCTTTAGAGGGCGATGGTGGTGTGTCGTTACGTTTATAGATTTTCTCGCATAGAGCATTATACAGCCTTATAGATCTGATGACACACAAGATCTGTCTACTTGAATGTTTTTTTTTTTTGAATTTCTTTTCTTTGAAAAAAAAAAAAAAAAAAAAAAAAAAGGTACGGGTGTGAAAGGAGTAACGAGACGCAGAAGGAATCTCTCATCTTACCACGTCAAAGCATCGAAGAAAAGGTATAGGGTAATTTTCACATCAGATAAACTACGTAGTGGATCTGGACCCCTGACGCCGACAGATCGCGTGCCGTAGCTCGAGCTCCTCAAGCTCGCCCTGTCCAACACACCACTTCTTCCTTTCCTCCACTACTCAACCAACGCCACTTTCAGGAGCCCGCAACCCGTCCATTCATCACAATGGCTCCCTCCCGAAGCAGAGGTCTCGGCCTCGCGCTCGCCAGCGTCGCACTGCTCGCCGGCCTGGCCCTTGCAGCGCCGCAGCAAGTCACCAAGCACGCCGCCGTCGATAATCTGAGTCTCCAGGCCATTGAGGAGCAGCTCGAGGTATGCGCTCCCGAAGTCTCCTTGTATTGGGGAACTTGATACTTGTTTCTTCCCTGCTGACAGTTCCCGACCATCTACAGACCTGCTCCATCGTCCAGGACCTCAACGCCGCCAAAGCCGCCCACCACGCTTCCGCGCCCTCCTCGTTGACCGAATCCCTCTTCGGCTACCTCTTCCCCTCCACCCCAGCCATCAACGCCCTCCTCGCGACCCTCTACATCTCCGGTCCGCCCAACTTCCTCCTCGCGCTTTGTCCCCCCAACATCGATCCTTCCTCCCTCTCCATCATGGTCGCCTTCGCCGTCGGCGGTCTCCTCGGCGACACCCTCTTCCACCTCCTCCCCGAGATCTTTGTCGGCGAGGACGAGCACGACAAGGTCCGCTTTGTCCTCGTCGAGCCGAACCGCAACTTGCTGCTCGGTCTCGGCATCCTGGTCGGGTTCATGGTGTTTGTAGCCATGGACAAGGGCTTGAGAATCGCGACGGGCGGCGCGGGTCATGATCACTCGCACGGGCACAGCCACGGGGAGGAGGAGGTCGTGGTGAAGGGTGTTACGTCGGGCGCGGATGCTGGCCAAGGCGAGATCAAGGCGAGAAAGGGGAAGAAGGGTTCCAAGCAAGATGATAAGGCTGTGGCCACTGCGGGGGAGAGCAAGGAGGTGAATCCTAGTGTCAAGCTCGGCGGCTACCTGAACCTCATGTACGTTTCTCATGACTGCCATCCGTGCAGGTCGTAAGGAGGGAGCGAAAGGACGCTGACAAGAAGATGGAAAACAGTGCCGACTTTACTCACAACATCACCGACGGCCTCGCCATGTCTGCGAGTTTCTACGCCTCCCC
Organism: Parasarocladium wereldwijsianum; assembly: GCA_036250105.1. Classification (NCBI taxonomy): domain Eukaryota; kingdom Fungi; phylum Ascomycota; class Sordariomycetes; order Hypocreales; family Sarocladiaceae; genus Parasarocladium; species Parasarocladium wereldwijsianum. Next base: position 50,626 of record JAXOUE010000119.1, on the reverse strand, counting down.
CACGATCGGCGCCACCACCACCGTCGCCGTCTTCTTCCACGAAATCCCCCACGAGGTGGGCGACTTTGCCCTCCTCGTGCAGTCGGGCTTCTCCAAGCGCGCGGCCATGGCCTCCCAATTTGTCACCGCCATCGGCGCCCTCCTCGGCACGCTCATCGGCATCGCGGTGCAGGAGTACGGCGGGACGGGCGTCGAGATGGTGGACGGCATGCCGCGAAACGCAGGTCTCTGGGGAACCAGCTTGGTGAGTCGGTTCTCTGTGCTCTGTTTTCTTTGTGTTTCCCCATGTCACTATCCTACAGGACGTAAACGTGACATGTGACTGACATTTTCGCTTTTGCAGACCTGGGGCGATATGCTTCTTCCCTTCACGGCAGGAACCTTCCTTTATGTCGGCACTGTAGCTGTCATTCCCGAACTCTTGGAGACCGGACCCAAGAAGATGGAGGAGCTGCGCAAGATGCTGACACAGTTTATGGCGGTCGCCATCGGCGCTGGCATTATGCTCTACATCTCGTGGCACGACTAAACGAGACCACCGGTTGTGTGGTTGTCTTGGACCTACCCTAGAGCGTTGCAGGTCAGCCTCTAAAAAAAAAAATACCCTAGCAAACGTGGCTTGGATGGTTGCTTCGAGAACATTGGGCGACAGGGAGTTTGGCAAGTCTAAATTTAGCATAGATGCTTGCGTAGACTTGTGAGGGAGGCGCCACGTACGTTAGTTTGCCTGATAGAAAACTAGGAAAATAATCGAACAGAGTTTTCGTGATGCCATTTAGGTCTCTTTGCGTCACTCAAGAAGGCTAATGCTGCTGGTACCTCTCGCTGCGCGCCTGCCACACGCGGCGCATCTTTGCACCCACGAGCCGAATATTTGCATCTTGCGCCACGGATCTACGACTTTTGACAATCTTAGGCTTGAGGCTGTTGTGCATACATAACATTCAAGTGAATGAGTCGACCATGGCAAAGATCGTCAGGCAACAGCACAGGGTCCGTGTTCATCAACAGTCTCCTGTCCGAAACCAGCGAAACAATGGGAACGCGCATCTCGCAAACCCCCTCTAAGACTGCGATATCGCAACGAACATCGGCCGCGCTTCGTAAGCCGATCGGCGACAACTGCCACGCCCACCCCGCCCTTCTCCGGATTTGAGCAGGATATTACTTTGGTCCTCATCGGGGGACAGCCACGTCCCGCCACAGAGTAGCTCACCTACAAGTACCAGCCACAGGCACCACGTTCCCAATTCTCTGGCTGGTGCTCGCAGTAAAGAAAGAAAAAAAGAAGAAAAAAGGAAGCGCGTTATGGCTATATGTGCACACCCTCGTGCCACAAGATCCCGCTGCTCTCTAAGCCGTTTTTGGAAGTCACCCTGCATTCCGTGCATGAGAAAATTGGGTCAATGCTCTTGCACACTCTCAAAAAAACAGTGTTCCATGTTCTAATAATACTGTATGCGCCGATGGGCTCCCCAACCCCAGAATGCCGTTGCGTTTGCCACTGTCTCAACTTTGTGCGTTGCCAGCCCCAACCTCACGCAAAGTGCTTGCAACGTACTGCTTCGGGATTGCATGAAAGAGTGCAGAACAGGCAAGTCGCTGTCCACTAGACGAATTCGAATTAAACCCGTGTGGCACATTTATGCTTGACTGCAAAAATCCTTCCCGGCCGTTGGTAGGACGAGGCTGTTGATGTTGCCTTGTCAGGCCCGTCCGCGAGAAGAGGCTCACATTTGGCGCGGTCAAAGCTGTCCAACTGTCTGCCCAGATGGCGCGGTGACAGCAAGTGGGACGAATGTTGTCTGCCCAGTGAGTATAGCGTCGATGTAGGTACGATCGGGCATGGACTGTAAGGATGACGTTGAAAAATCCCTACCGATTGGTCTGCGTTGCGTGTCAAAGGAACGAAGATTGGTTTGGGCATCCCGGCTTGGTGGGTTCTGCACGACCACAATGAGATCATTCCTGGGGTTATGATGCAAAATGAACTTGGCTCATCACGATATATCTCGATCCCCGGAGCCTACGTCCGGGCGACTCTCCCTCGCACGAGGCACACTAAACCTGTCTGGCGCATCTCCAGAACCACGCACCTGCGATGAGATGCACCAGAAAGCTGGCAGATAGCGCCAACAGCCCGAGCTAAAAGGTATATGCAGGAACAGCGCAGCGCATGCATCAAGAATGGATGATGCGCCGCCAGATCGCCGTCCAGAGGCTTTGGGACCAATTGATCCGTTGCTTCCTGTGTTGAGCCGCATCACAAGATGATCTTCTGGACAGGGGAAACGAGCCATGTCAGCGCTAAATCCCGGGAACCCGATAAAGGTTCCAAGATAAGCTCGAGGCTGTTTTGTCTGGACAGTTTATAGTCGACAGAGCCGCTGGCGTCCGTTGAGCGCAATAGGGAAGCAGGGGTGGTGGTGTGTGGGTGTGCTCGACCTTGCGAGGGTATCGATACTTTCTTGTCCGACATGCACAGTAGATACGTATTAGCTCATTGGAGGATGCTGCCGCGAGGCCGTGTCAGCACCCACAACTAGTCGTGTGAAGCCAGTCGCAAGAGATAACCCCGGTCGGGGACCTTCGTTAAAAAGACGGTAGTGGGAGGGGCCGCAGAGAAGGTTTTTGCATCACGAGTGGGTAGGACCCTGATGGACGGTGAACCAGACTGTTCTATGCGGAGCCTCCAGCGGGGCAGTATCGGATACAACGTCAATCCTTTAGGTAAAAGATGTCTGATAGCAAATCATTGCTGCTGGATGATTTTGTTTCCGCTTCTCACCATAATCCTCTCCTCTCGTTACGAACGTCGCAGAGCCAGGGGGGAGAATGGGCTGGGACAAATCCGCTGGCAATCTAATCGCAGACGATCCAAGCAGAGTAATGGCCTGCTGGCAGGACCGGCAGAACGAAGCAAACTCGTCAAATCTCGACAAAGGCCGGTTGTGAAAGTCTGTCTTCAACACAGTCGGTCCCAGCCTCGAGTTGACAAAAGTCAAGAGGATGCAGCGCTGGCACGTCCAATAAATTGACCGAGCGCAACCCCGCAATCGGGCACAGAGGCATGCATCCCCGGGATCAAGGGCGAGCCTGCAGATTCTTCTTGCGTCGGCTATTGTTGGAGTATTTGCGGCTTGGAGGATGTTCCATGGGTCAGCTGCAGGAAGCGATGGGCGGGCCCTGGAGTAATGGATCCCGTCCCCCAAGACTGCCCATGGTTAGACTAGTCCTGCGCAAGGTGTAAACTGGCACGGAGAAGATTCCATCAATACTTCCGTTTCTGGTGCAGCTCATGGTCAACTCGTTAGTGACGCACCACAGAAGTCGCACGCCCATGCACAGAAACCGGCTGTTCGATTTTGCGTCGGCCAGTAGGCTGGACAAAGGGGGGGAGGAGCTTTCTGATCCAGCGGCTCGCGATGCGCACGGCCGCAACGAGTTGAGCCTGAGCCTCGGTGGTAGACCGTAACGGATCGAATGACATACAAAGAGCACGTCGTCGAAAGATGAATTCTCTCGAGTAGATGGCGATCATCACCGGCAGGTCAGGTAGCGTACGGCGAGGGCATATATTTGTCCACGGCGCTCGCTGGACAATCTCCAGGAAGTATAAGCCACGAGCCACTGCGGCTTGTCCAGTCGCGCAGCCCACGCCCGGAAGTGACGATAATTTCAGAATTCCGATGGCGCGCCCCGTGGCCGTTTTGCTGGCGGACTCGCAGCACCAGGGTGGCCTCGTGACCACGGTACGACCGCGTGAACGGGGAGTCTTGCGACGCGCGTTAGTACACCGACTCACGACGTGGCGCGCAACAAGGGTTTTTGACTGGCACGCATGCCAGCTGCCTTGCAAAGGAGCCTTCGTCCGGCCCTGCGAAGAGATTGCATCGTCATGGAGAGCGATGACGATGTGAGGACAGGGACAGGATCGTGAAGGATGGCGACATCGCGATGCTCTATTGCGGGAGGTCCGTGAAGATTGCCGAGACGCAGACGCCGCGGACATTCTCAGCCGGAGATTGATCGACTCGGGCAGCTCACGATGTGGAAGCCTGGAGGGAGGAAGGATGACCGGCCGGATGGAGGGAGGGGCGCAGGAGGGGAGGAGCACAGATGCGCAGGAGGCGTCAGCCACGAGGGGGGAAAGAAAATTCTAAAGGGGGGAGGGAAAACGGAGAATAACGGGAATGCACTACCGACAGGGACGAAGGCGAAAAGGGGTGGCCGTGATCAAGCAGCAGCTCGCGACATAAAAGTCGTGGGAAAACCAGTGTTGTTCATGTGGCCAGGGGCGAGCTGGCGGCGGGCTGAGGACTCGAAATCATGGCAATCCCCAGATTGGTTGTTGTCGTTGAACAAGACGACGATCACTTTGAGGATTGCGATCCGGCAGTTGCGGTAGAAGAGGTGTGGCAGGAAGGACGCCTTCCGTTTACGGACGCGGTTGGGGCTGATGACCTATGAAGGGGCGAGTTTGAGCGAGCTCCACAGAGCCTGCAGGTGCATCTGGCTGCACCTGCCCGCGCTAGGGCCGTGATTGCCAGCGAGCAGGCACGGCCGGACGGACCCCTGCATTGGCTCTCACGTCGTCTGCCTGTCGTGTCGTGTCTGTCGCACGGGTGGGTGTCGTCGGACGAACCAGACTTGGAAGGAACCAGCGGCTCCTTTCCTCCCTTCTGCCCTCTTCTGGGCACAGACAGGCAGACAGGCGGCTGACACCAGACCTGCTGCGAAAAGTCACAAAATCAGTTCAAGACGATCACGCCATGCTCCAATATGCTCATCTCGGTGAGGACCATGGGAAAGGTGAGGAAATTGCAAAGAGACCGAAGACCGCATTCTAGACTTCTAGAGGGGCTTCGTCTGAGGATCCATCATCTCCTCTCTGTGCTCGCGAGCCTGTGCGCATGAGCGCCGGTCCGGGGGGTTGAATCAGCCGAAAGCGGTGTGAGTGAAGCTATCGTGAGATCCCCGAGTCGCGCGCGAGTGGTTGGTGGCATGCTGGTCGACCCGACTACCTACCTCCCTTGGAGCAGACAAAGCTAAGACAGCCCCTGGCCGCAACGTGAACAGAAACTTGACGTCTCCAATTCTCTCTGTCCCGGATCCTCTGCTCCTCGCAGGCCTGCAGCTGGACCCAACAACGTACGATCGCGAGGAGACGGATGTCGCTGTGATATGGGCAAGCTGGGGATGACATGGGAGGAAAGAATGAAGCGCGCTCGAATGGGTGTGTAACGCAGCCCAAAACACAGCAAGTAGGTAACGGCGGGACCGGAAAGCCAGCGGCTGATTTCAACCCCAAAGAAGGCAACAAATACGCAACACTAGCAGGCGCGTCCGATGGACCCACCGGAGGTGCTCAGTGCCAGCGCCTCGAGGATCCACTCAGGAAGCGTGTACTCTACTTTTTCTCCCGATCACGCTCTTTAGACACGCCCTCTCATCGCAAACACGCCATACACCCCCCGGATGTGCACCTTCGAAACTGGCCTGGTGACTCAGGTAGCAGCATGTGGGTAGCAAAGACAATAGTATATCGCAGACTGTGCGTCTGCGCTCGCGAACCCTTAAAAGAGAATGGGCTGCTGGCCTCGTCCTTGCCCTTTGCGCCCTCCTCATCGTCTATCGTCTATCATCACCTCGTTTGCTCGTCGCATTCTTCGCACTGCGACCTTTGTTGTTTGCTGCTCTTCTCGTGTTGTCTCTACCTCCTAATACCTAATCCTCTGCCCTCCTCCTACGCTTACGGCATCGTATAGCACCTTTACGGTTCTCACGGTTCTCCTCAGCACGTATAACGTTGCCACCACTCATCTTCGCAAGCACGCCACGCGGCTCGCCCATCCCGCGTTTTACCCTTAAGACGTCAGACGCAAGAAAAGCATCTTTGGGTTTTCTCTGAGATTCGTCTCCAAGCTCAACCACCACACGCTTCCTTCCCCATTATCTGTCTCTAGAGAGACTCCTCTGAGCGCGAACAAGTACTGTATTATCAGACTCCAGATCGCAAGCCTCGCACCACTCCACACTCAATGCCATCCCCCGTCCTGGGAGCCGCCCGCCCTGCTGCGGCTGGGCCCAACGGCACGCAGAACAAGCCCATTACTACTGTCAACATCGACGGCCACTACACCTCCAAGGTTTACACATCTGGCTCCAAGGTCACTGGCCAGGTTGACATCCTCTCTCAAACCGATCTCAAGTACGACAAGTTTGAAATCATCTTCCTCGGCGTGGCCACCACGCGCCTTGACTTTGTTCAGCAGTTCAACAACCACTCATGGCGGCCTTTCATGAAGCTGAGCATGCCGCTCGACGAGACTCTGCTGCCTCCCTGCAAGACCTTCAAGGCTGGCCAGCGCTACCAGCTGCCCTTCAACTTTGTTGTGCCCCATCAGGTCACCATCAGCGCCTGCAACCACATTGTCGAGGACGAGTGCATTCAGGACCACCATCTGCGCATGCCCCCTAGCATGGGTTGCTGGGAGGCTGACGATATGGCGCCCGAGATGGCCCATGTCCAGTACATGGTCCAGGCCCATGCTACCCGCCGCATTCCTGGTGGCGACGGCAAGAAGACGCAGGCTGTGCTGGAAGGCGAGCACCTGATCAAGGTTCTTCCTGCTCGTCCCGAAGAAGCCCCCCTGGACATTGGCATCAAGGACGAGCGGTATAAGCTCTCCACATCCAAGAACTTCCGCAAGACCATGTTCTCCCCCAAGGCCGGCAAGGTCATGGCCGATACTGCTCAACCCGCCCCTATTATGCTGTCTCCCGACGGCCGCGTCGCCAAGTCGAGCTCAGCTCGCATCAACCTCCAGTTTGTGCCCGACACGGCGGAGACCAGCCCTCCCAAGATCAGCTCCTACACCGTCAAGCTGCACACCAGCACGTACTTCAGCGGCGGAGTGGTTGACCACCTCCCCAACATGGGCCAGCGCAGCGAGTACCACGCGACCACTGCCTTGAGCTACTCCAACACCATGACACTGGTCAACAACCAGGCTTGCGATCCTGTCTCTTGGAAGCAGGAGAACGTGGCCCGTCGGCGACGTGATTCTGGTTACTCTAGCGGCGAGGACGGATGCGTGTCGGACACTCCCCCGAGCCCGCCCACGCGCCCTGGGTTTGTCCGTCGCATCAGCGACAAGTCGATCAAGAAATCAGCGCCTTCTTCCCCAATCCGCCACACCACTTCCGTCGACATTCCGTTTACTCTCCCCAGCGGCAACAAGAAGATCTTCCTCCCTTCTTTCCACAACTGTCTCATCTCTCGCACCTACTCCCTGCACATCACGCTCAACGTTGGCCCAACCAACCCGGTGAACCTGATTCTGCCACTCCAGGTCGGTGTTGAGACCGTCAACGAATTCCGAGACGAGGGACTCCCCACTTTCGAAGACGCGATGGCGCTGGCCGAGATTGAGGATGCCGACTCCTACTTTGTACCTCGCGATACGAGAATTACCGAGATGCAAGCTCAGAACCATATTCTTCCTGGTTACGAGCAAGCATTGCGCACCGTCGCTGTCGTATAAGCATCTCTATTCTCGCATCTATTTTTTTTGTCTCTTTTTTTTTTTTTTTCGGTTTTCGCATACAGCACCAAAAGCACACCTGTCACTTTGGGAAGGCGTTTCATCCAGCTGGCTTTTACAACTCCCCCCTTTTGTCTCTTCTGTTTTCATGGCTGAGGGAGCGGCCTTTCTTGCATCACATTACGGAAGGGAAAAGAATTTGTCGGCATGGAGTTATTTTGACTCCACATTTGGTTTTCTTGCACATATACTACTTGGCGTTACTTTGGAAAAGAAAGCCCATAGGGGCGTGACGATTGGTTTTTCACATGAGTTTGCGCATGTTCTGGGATGTGGATGTGTCATGAGATTGTTTGCTTGGTGATTCCTCGCGTTGGTACCAGATGGGGATAGAGCTTCCGGACTAGACTTTGATGACGACTATGAATACCACGATAGAAGCAACAATATAATCAAAACTAATATCTCGAATGATGTTTTTCTTAGTCTTTCAAACATTTGCCTTACTTGAACATTTGTAACCTCCGCGAAGACTTGACGTCAGGTCGTTGCCATCGATATCAGACAGGGTTGGGGTTGTGAGCTTAATCTCGCTTGTCGGCAGCCCCTGGCACGTGCTGGCGTCGACGCTTTGTGCAGGATGCGGCCCATTGTTTCCGGCGGGGACTTGGACGCGCCTCGCAAACATTCCGTGTAGGTAATTGTCTGCGACTAGCATTATTTCAAAAGCTGTCCCAACGTTGTCCACTCCTTACGCCAACCTCATCGGATTTCTGATTCGGCGAATCCATCCATGTAGCCTCACTTCTGTTCACGCCGCAGCACAAGATCCAGCAAAACAACTTCGACTCGGATTCTGTGTCAAGTCACCCCTTACGATCGAGATCTAGCCAGCGCGGTCACCGACCTGGACAGAGCGCCAAGGCCTTTGCAAAACTTTCCGCGTCCTTGCAGAAAGATCTCGAGTCGCTGCGTTGTGATGGTTCGTCTCCGAGCAGCTTTGGCTGCCCTAACTTTATGTGAAACAGCCAGTGCCTTCTACATTCCAGGTAATACCTCTGTTCCCCCAGATCCTGTAGGTCGAGGAGACCCCTAACGCCCCCATCAGGCTGGTCCATCAAGAGCTACAAGCCGAACGAACCGATCTCTCTCCTCGTCAACAAAGCCTACTCCGACCACACTGAGATTCAGTATGCCTACTATGACCTCCCCTTCGTCTGCCCGCCGTCAGAGGCTCGCAAACGGCGCGGCGGGCTCTTGCCCGGCGACAGCATACCACTGAACCTGGGCGAGGTCCTGCGAGGCGACCGCATTGTCGCGTCGGACATCGAGCTCGAGATGCTGCAGGAGAAAAAGTGCAACGTGCTGTGCAACCGGAAGATCACAGTCGACGAGATGCAGCGGACACAAAATATCGTGGCTGAGGGCTACGTCGTCGAGTGGATCGTCGATAACCTCCCAGGAGCCACCAGCTACGTCAAAGTCGATGAGCAGCACAAGAAGTACTACGCGACGGGCTTCAAGCTGGGGTACACCGAGGTTGGGGCCGAGGGAGAGGAGCCACGATACTTTCTCAACAACCACTTTACGATCGTGATTCGGCATCAACGAGCGCCTGGACGAGCGGGCGAGCGGGGAGAACAGGCGATTGTCGGCTTTGAGCTCTACCCAAAGAGCATTGGAGATGGCAACAAGCGGGACGAGAAGGGGTGCCCGGTGGATCTGGACGAGGTCAATGGCGGCTTTGAGCTGGCTATGGAGCCGTCGACCGACGTGGACGACAAGTCGGCTCTGTACGATGCGGGCGAGCACGAGAGGACGATGGACATCCCTTTTACCTACTCCATCTACTTTCGGGAGGACAACAGCATCGACTGGGCGCACCGTTGGGAAGCGTACTTTGCCAAGCAGGACGCGCAGGGTCAGCACGTCCACTGGCTCTCCATCGGCAACTCGCTCATCATCTGCGGTGTCTTGACCGGCCTGGTCTTCATCATCCTCGCCAGAACGGTGCGGTCCGACATTAAGAACTACAAAGAGTCCGCGGTGGAGGGAGGCAAGCTGCGCACGATGCGCAAGCCCAAGGCCGGGGACAAGGGGGCCGTTGGTCTGTTGGGGCAGGAGAATGATGCGGGAGACGACTTTTTGGATGATGACGACGAGGCGCTGGAGGATGTAACTGGATGGAAGCTTCTGCACGCCGATGTTTTCCGCACGCCGCAGTATGGGTTCCTGCTCGCGCCTCTGATGGGGTCCGGAATGCAGCTTCTCTTTGTGAGTGTCGGGCTTGTGTGTCTCTCTGCCATCGGCGTCCTCAACCCGAGCTTCCGTGGCGGTTTCATCAGCGTTGGTGTTGGCCTGTTCATCTTTGCCGGCATTTTCTCCGGCTACTACTCGGCGCGTGTGTACAAGAGCTTTGACGGTTCGAACCACCGCGTCAACGCGCTGCTGACGGCCTCTCTCTTCCCGGGCCTCGTTTTCGCAATGGTATTTGTGCTGAATCTCTTTGTGTGGGCGCAGGCCTCCAGCACGGCGATGCCGTTCTCGACCATCCTGGCCATGCTGACGCTCTGGCTCGGCATCCAGGTGCCGCTGGTGTACGTTGGCTCGTACTACGGCTTCCACAGGGCTGCAAAGTGGGAGCACCCGACGCGGACGGCCTCGATTCCGCGACAGGTGCCTGCTCAGCCGTGGTACACCAAGACGATCCAGTCCATGCTCCTCGCCGGCCTCATCCCCTTTGCCGTCATTTTTATCGAGCTCATTTTCGTGTTCCAGTCTCTCTGGCAAGACAAGTCGGGCTACTACTATCTCTACGGCTTCCTTGCCGTGGTCTCTGCGATTCTATGCGTCACCGTCGCGGAGGTGACTGTGGTGGCCGTCTACGTCCAGCTGGGCTCGGAGAACTACCACTGGTGGTGGCACTCTGTGCTCGTGGGCGGCGGCAGTGCGGTCTGGATCTTCCTGTACAGCGTATACTACTATTTCTTCAAGCTGCATGTGAGCGGCTTTGTGAGCAGCTTACTGTTCTTTGCGTACAGCGGACTGGCGTGCGCGGTGTATGGATTGGCGATGGGTACCATTGGGTTTCTGGCAGCGTATGCTTTCGTGCGACGTATTTACAGGCAAGTTCTGTTCTCGCTGATGAGGAAGATTTCTCAGGCAAAGCAAGTGCTAACAGTGACTTTGCAGTGCGATCAAGGCAGACTAAGGAACGGCCTCGAGCCGAGGTGGGCATTTTGATTGTGCAAAGGCGAGGCGCCTACTGTACGATATTGTAATTTCAATGAGACTCTTTACTGTGACATGGGGTGACGCAAACACGCGGGATATATATCATTTGTGAGGATGGACATGGCTTCTCCTTTCATCGAAACAATCTGGGAAATAGACAGACACAAAGACGACATCAAAGGCAAATGAGAGGGCGTCTCAAGCGCCACCTCTGTGGCCAGTCTGCGACCCTTTCAGCGTGTGACCCGGACATCCACTTGGCTCACATAGCGGAAAATGCATCATCCCATCATTCAACAAAGCTAGAGTCCGAAAAACAAGAGCCCGTCGAGAATCATTGAATCCATCCATCCATCCTGGCGGAACCCTCCGGTGCCGGCGCGGTCGAACGCGGGGGGGCCATAGTCTGGAGTCCGGTCCGCTAGCGGGGCGTGATTGATTTGCCACGACGACGAGCCGTGATCCTCTCTCGCTTTTGATCCCCGCGTTCGACCGGTACATCAAAGGGCAGTGCAGACTGGGTTTCATGAATCTTTTACTCGTGGGACATTCATACTACTGGCAAGCATCAGACTCAACAGGCAGAGATGGACACGGCCGAGTTTCGCAGGGCGGCTCACGCTGCCATTGATGAGAGTGAGTCGTCTCTGATGATTGCTTCACTCGGCTGATACGCTCACTTACTGACACATCCTCCCAGTCGCTGACTATTATGACAATATCAGTGACCTTCCCGTCGTCTCCCAGGTTCAGCCCGGCTACCTCCGCCCCCTCCTGCCTCCCTCTGCACCGCTGGAGGGCGAGCCGCTGTCCGCCGTCCAGGCCGACATCCAGAGCAAAATCCTCCCCGGCATCACGCACTGGCAGTCTCCCAAGTTCATGGCCTTCTTCCCCTGCTCGACGTCCGCGCCGGCGGCCGTGGCCGAGATGTACTCCAACGCCTTCAACGGCGCGCACTTTAACTGGATCTGCAGCCCGGCGGTGACCGAGCTCGAGACGGTCGTCATGGACTGGCTGGCCGAGGCGATGGCGCTCCCGAGCTGCTTCATGAGCCGGGGGCCGACGCACGGCGGTGGAGTGATCCACGGGTCGGCGAGCGAGGCCATCGTGACGGTCATGTGCGCCGCGCGCGACAAGTACCTGGCGCGCCGGACGGCAGCGCTGACGGGCAGCGAGGAGGAGCGGGAGACGGAGACGGCCATGATCCGGAGCAGACTCGTCGCGCTGGGCAGCACGGCCGCGCACTCCAGCACCAAGAAGGCGGCGCAGATCCTGGGTGTGCGGTTCGCCACCGTCCCCGTGTCGGCCGAGGGCGCCTCGTACGGCATGACGGGTGCTGCGCTGCGCGAGAAGGTCCAAGCCCTTAGAGCGGCCGGGCTGGAGCCGTTCTACCTGACCGCCACGCTCGGGACAACAGACACCTGCGCCGTCGACGACTTTGCCGGGATCGCTGCCGTCAAGGCGTCGTCGGTGCTCGACTCCCCCGAGGATCTCTGGGTGCACGTCGACGCGGCCTACGCCGGCTCCGCGCTGCTCCTCGAGGAGAATCAGCACCACTGCGCGCACTTTGCCACGTACGACTCGTTCAACTTCAACCCGCACAAGTGGCTCATGACCACGTTTGACTGCTCCGCGCTCTGGGTCCGCTCGCGGCGCGACCTGGTCGCCGCGCTGAGCATCAAACCCGCGTACCTGCGCAACCAGTTCAGCGACGACGAGCTCGTCACCGACTACCGCGACTGGCAGATCCCGCTCGGCCGGCGCTTTCGCTCCCTCAAGCTGTGGTTCGTGCTGCGGACGTTTGGCATCAACGGCCTGCGCGAGCACCTGCGCCACGGCGTCGCGCTCGCCGAGAAGCTGGAGCGCCTGCTCCGCGACGAAGAAAAGGGGAGCGCCCTGTACGAGGTGTTTACGCCGGCGCGGTTCGCGCTCGTGAGCTTCCGCGTGAAGGGCGCAGACGAGGAGGAGATCAACGCGCGGACGGAAAGGGTGTACGAGGCCATGAACGCCGACAGCGGGTACTACCTTACCAGCACGGTCGTCGATGGCAAGTTTGCGATCCGAGTGTGCACTGGCGTTCCGGCCGTGAGGGAGGAGCACGTGCAGGGCGTGTTTGAGGCTCTCGTCGCGGTGGCCGAGAAGGTGGTGGCAGCGAAACCGTAGATGGAGACGGGACTTGACGCGCGGAATAGACCGTATAGAACTTGGCTAGAGAAACGGACGGGAAGATGCAATAGATTTGTATATCGTACATCGTACTCGCAAACGAGGAAACCCTCATTCCCAAGACCAAAAGAACTCAACTGTCCGTAAAACCCAAATCATATCTTACTCCTTGCCCAATGCTATGCCATTCTTTAAACCGCTCGATTTGAAACATCGTTGTGACTCCCACTCGGGACGCTCGTTACCACGTTTCCTGTCGTCGCGCACCCCTGTATCGTTCGTAGTCTACACTCCTTCCCCTAGGAAAACCCTCTTCCAGATCGCGATCATAGCTCCCCTCTCTACTTCTCCCCCTGTGCCGGCTCTCCCTCCTGTAGTACCTATCATCATTGAGACTGTCCTCATCGTCGTACCGTCTCCTCCTCCTATCAAAGTCCTCTGCCTTCCGGTATCGCCTCCCACTCTTGCTCCCCTCTCTCGAATCTCCCCTCCTCTTCTCCTCCTCCCTTTGCTCCCTCTCTTCGCTCCTCTGCTGTTGTTTCTCGAGCGCCTTGTCAAAGGACAAGATGGTCGTGAGGCCCATGACGCCCAGGATCAGGGCCTCGGTCCAGTTATAGCCCGTTTCCTTTTCGAGCTCGCGGCGTAGCTTGCGCTGTTCCTTGTCGGCTTTGCTCGGACGAGGGTCCGGGGGGGCGTAGCGGCGTGGACGACGAGGACCGGCGCCGGTGCTTGCTCGACGGGCGTGGGGATCGCGAGCGTGGTCGCGGTCGTGTGGGTGGTCCGCGTAGCGAGCCTCGTAGGAAGGCATTGCTTGGCTTGTGGTGATGGGGGTTGTTTGTGGATTTTGAGATGAGCTGGGCAATGCTGCAAAGCGAGGAGCCGTTTTTCCCAGCCTGCGACAGAGACACTTTCGCCTAGATGAACTGACCGAATGGCGGTGTTGAAACCCTCTGTTCTGCTGTCGTTCCTCTTATCTTTGTCTCAGTCTGCGTTGCTTCTTGTATTGGCAAGAAGCAAATAGGTAGTACGAATAGGGAGGCCAGGGGATAGAGAGACGTCAAGTGTCAAGAGTGGGTACAGCAGCAACCGTTGAGACTATAGAAACGCTATAAAACTCAAAGAGCCAAAGAAAGAGAAGACCTGTCCTTGATAAAGGAGAGAGAAAACGCGGGGTGATGCAAAGGGGGAGGGGGTCCATCTGACGATCATCAAACAGACAGACTGTCATGTCAAGCCACCTCCCTTCTTCGTGCGTGCCACTACGTAAAAGGAGATGGCAGGCCTTTAGGGCCCCAGAGGATTGATTCATTCCTGCAAATCCCATTCGGTGTGCATCCGCAAGACACAATGAGCAAATCTACGCAAAAGAGGCGGTCAAAGGCTCTTCCCACGTCGATGATACTACAGTACCTACTGCAGTGCCTGAAGACCCCCAACAAAACTTATGGAGGCCCTTGCTACAGCAGACCACTGATTGTATCAATTCCCCGCTAAAAACCGCTCCAGGTCCTCTCAGTCAACTATCAAAGACCAGATCACGTCACTTCAATGCCCTTTCGCTGCTCTTGGGCCGCCGTGTAGCGTCACGATTCGTGCGCCCTGTGCAGTGATGTCATTGTTGACGTCGTTCCTGGCCCCACTTGGATGATCACCTCCGTGTCACTTCCGTGGCCCGCCGTATCCCGCCTGTGTGTGTCTTCGCGCACATTCCCCCCACAGGTCTGATGTTTTCGACAAGACACCGTGCACTACCCTCTCCACAAATACCAGCAGCTTCCACACTCACGAGAACATGAGCTTTCGGATCTGTCCTGCAGCTACTTGTACGACGCAGGGTCCAGCAGGGTATATACCGAACCGGGATGCTACTCTGTAGGGTGAACTAGAACATGGCATAAGACCGACAGGCACAAACTGCACCAGGGAGAATAATCGGGGCAAAGGCCTGTTTATTCATATACTCGCTCGTCGAGGCGCTGTCGTTCGCCGCATCGACTGCTTCGCTCCCGTCTCCTCCACAAGAGGCAACGCGCCCTCGTCTCTCATCTTCTGCAGAAATTCCCGTCCAAACTTGTAACCCACATCGCAGATCTCGTCAAACTTGCCAAAGTCGAGCGTGCCGTAGCCATCGATCGGCGGGCGCATGTAGATACACCCAGCCATCGTCTTGGCCCGCTCGAGGGCATCCACGCTGGACACGTACGCCAGCCGCCCCTGGATCTCCGCAAGTGTAGGCGGGTTAGGGTGCGACGAAAAGGGGTTCCACCGATTGAAGAAGGCCCACGCGCCAGACAGCGAATCGCCGTACGTCTGTGGTGTATCGTCGTCCAGCGCTCCTACATCGATCGCGAAGATAATGTCTACTCCCATCCCCTTCATGTGAGACACGGTCAGGTTATCTACATATCCGCCGTCCAGGAGCATGCTCCCTTCGTCGCACAAGGGAGGGAGAAGGCCTGCCAGAGACATAGACGCGCGGATGTACCGCCAGGCGTACCCGCTCGTGTGGTACTCCTGTCTCGACTTGCTAATGTTGGTCGTGTTGCAGTAGTATTCCAGCCAAAAGTCCTCAATCTGCGTGTTGCCGAAAGCCTTGAAGATGCCTCGATTGAATTCGTGACCGGTCGTGTACGACGCAGACGGGTATGTCAGATCCAGCGCGAACCTCCACAGACTCGCCATGCGTCCGGCAAACTTCTTGGCAAATCCAAACATGGGCACCACATCCGCGTGTCTGGCGTATAGGGCGCCGACAAACGACCCGATCGAGGTTCCGCCGACTAAATCGATCGGCACGCCCGCCTCTTCCATCGCTCGAATGATGCCGACTTGGCTAATGCCTCGCGCACCACCTCCACCCAGCACGAGCCCGATCGACTTGCCGCACAGTCGACGTGCGAGACGGTGAAAATCGCCCTTGTACGGAGTCTCGGGTGAGTAGTACGGCGTGTGGTGAACCTTTCTGGACGTGTACTTTTGAATCTCTGCTTGGATGACCTGCACACGCTCCTTGAGGGCTTGCCCAAGCTTTTTGGAGGGTGGGTGTGCAGGAAGCTGGTCGGCTCTGATGGGCATTTGAATGTGAAAGTGCCCTCCGTTGATCCACATCCGATTACGCAGCCACGCTCGTGTGACACCGGAACGAGTGTATCTCTCCGTGTGCAAGAGAACGAGCGTCTTCCGTGCAGTAGAGTGCTTCCCCAGCATGAAACGCTCGTATTCACCCATCTCGGGGGAGCCGTCGGCGTGTCCCACCAGCAGAATGCTGTCGGCCTGAGTGATACAGGTCTGTGTCCATGGCGAGTTCACGTTTGTGTCTGTGTGGATTGTCAGTCATCCGAGAACCATCAAATATCGAGGGGAAAATGTAAAGAATTGTCCAGCAAGTAAGTTCAGGAAAAAATTAGAGTTAACATAGACCATCAGCGGATGATGCCTCCGGCTATAGGGTTTGTTCATCATGGAAAGCTTGTGGCAGCGAAGAAGAAGGAAACTTGGGGTGATCTCACCTGCAATGTACACGACAAGGCCGTACTTCTCCTCTAGATCCGCAAGATACTGGGACAGTCGCAGCTTGCCCATCTTGTTGAAGGCATGCTTGCCCAAGTGATTCAAGATCGCCGCCTGGTTAAGCGAGGTGGCACCATTGGGAGGCCCGACTTGAGCAAGCGCGTTCATGAGACGATGGCCAAACTCGACGACTGGAACACCGGCGGTGACCGGCAAGACGGCGACAGTTCGCAGGTTCAACATGGACTTGTTGTTGCTGTTTGCAGTCCCAGCGCTGTCTTTCCCCGAGAAGTCTGCCTGCCCATCCATGACAGCGCGCATGCGTGACGCGATGATCTTGGAGATCTTGATCGTGATCTTGGGATGCTCCAGTGCCAAGCTGTTGAACAACGTTGAGGGCAGGCGAACGAGCTCAGACTCTCTGATCGCATGGAGTGTACCATTACGAGGGCTTTGCGTCAAGACTTCCAGTTCACCGACAGATTCGCCCTGACCATACTCTGCACGGGCCGTGACACCGCCTTCTTTCTGATCATCAACCAGCCTGAGCCGACCATTTAAGACAATGTAGATGGCTTCGCTGTCATCCTTGTTGTGGAAGATGACCTGTCCCGCATTGACTTGAACCCATTCCAGGGCGAAATCGATATGCAGAAGGAGTCTCTGGTTCTGGAGGATGTGCGTCAATCTTTTGGCCATCGTCAGTAGCACGATTGGATATTTGTCCACGATTCGCTCGAGGGCGGTACGTGGCAGAAATCCAACGTAAACGTCCGTCTTGGCGACGACATCAATGAACGAGCGGTAGGATGAAACGCTGCCAACGTAGCCTGCCAATCCACCTGGTTTGACCAAACCAATGCTCCGACGAGAGGAGTCGTGATGGGTCGAGTCGTCCATGTCGCGCACCGTCTCAGTCTTGGCCAAGGTTGGGAAAGACCCAAAGTCTGTATCATCGCTGGAGGCATCGCCTCCTGAACGTGCTCCATGAGACCTCGAAAACATTTCTCTCGATCCTTCTTTTGAGGAGCTCCCGATGTCGAGAAAACCATCGACCACATAGTAAAGACCAGGATTCCTCTCGCCTTGTTCCACCAATACCGAGCCTTTGGGGAAGAAGACAATCTCGAGCTCGCCCTTCCAATCTTGTGACAGAGCCTGAGCACTAGGTGGTGCGTGGATGGGGAGACCAGCGGAAGTAATGGATTCGGTTTCGCCGTCCATCGAGCTCTCGAATGGTCCCATGAAACCAAACGCGTTCTGGCTGCCAAAGCTCCGGCCACGTCTCTGATCAAAGCCCGTCAATTTGGGCGATGCGTCGACTGACTCAGGTTCCCTCCACGCTTGGCGATCCCCGTTCAACCCCAGAGCCTTGAACATACACTCAGCAATGGAAGCTCGGAACAGATTGTCCTCATCTACCGACTCGCGGGGATCTATGGCAATGCGAGCTTGCTTGTGTGGGTCGAAGGGATTGTACGATCGTTGAGCCAAAGGGCTCAGATCGCCACCACGAGCGAAACCAGTGGTAGTGGCACCATTGCGACCCATTGAAGAAGCACTGCCTAGTGAGTCTCTGCCAGCAAGATCACCTGGACCGGGCGTCTGAGGTGAAGTAGAAGAGAGCGATCGAGCAGAGGGGCCTTTGCTTGACCGTGGGCGGTTTTGGGACATTGAAGATAACATGGCTTCCTTGCGTAGAGTGGTACTCGAACGTCGCTGTCTCCCAGCAGCTGAGTTGTGAAGGGCGATGCCCTTGCTTTGATCGCCACCAGATCGGTCGCGTTCACGGCTAAACTTTTCTTTGAGCCTGGTAAGGGCATCACCACGCAGAACATTGGGCAACTGGCATGTGATGAACTGCATCATGTCCTTTTCTGTTTGCAAAACTTCGCCAGTGAGGCCAAGGTAGTTGAATGCCTGCGACAGAGTGACCCGTTGGAAACGAGAGAGAATGACGTGAACAATGTGGGATGTAGCCTTAGGGTAGATTTTGATGAGTCTCCGGAAAGCGCTAGCAGGCACAATGGCGATGGTGGTGTCGACGGTGGCTCTTGCTAAGATGTCCGGGTGAGCAGAGCAGGTGGTGGTCCTGCGACCTAGACCAGGCCTCGAGTGAGACTGTGCTGTCTTGGAATCATCCAGAGACATTGGTGGGATCTGAAACGACGCGCGGCGAGATCCGGTCGGACGAGTCGTCTGGTGGCTGTCGTGACCGACTTGCCGAATGTTGCCATCCATCTTCGGCGTGCTCGGCATGGACATTGGGGCATTTGGCCCTTGGTCAAGACCACCATGACCACCATCAGCGGCGCCAGGTGAGGACGACAACGGTGATTCCCCATCTTCGTCTCCGAGTTTGACGTCTTCCGTAAACAACGACATGATGGAGAAAAGAGACGACATTGGGGCTCCGTTGCGAACTTCAGTAAGCAGCTGGTATCTTTGCTTTGCGAAATTCTCCTCCTCATCAGACGAATTGAGGTCGTGTGCCAGAATATCTGTTACCGATACTCTGCTGTTTCCGCCAGTCTTGACGAAAATCTCCACGAGACCATCGACAACGATGCAGAAGCCCTTCTCCTCTTCGAGATTGAAAGTTTCGCCGGCAATGAGTTTCCTCGTTTGCATGCTCCTCGTCAACTCGTGAAAGACAGGACGTTCCAGGTAGCCAAAGATTTTGATGGCGCTCAAAAACTCGTCCAGGTAGCTCGCCAGACCAGACTTGGTGCCCTCTTCATGCGTGTCCGGAAACAGGTCGATCTCTGGTTCCTTCCTCTGAGGTTCTGGTGGAAGCCGGGAGTACATGTTCAGTATGCGGTAACGCACCACCCAACTGACAGCAGAGACAAAAGCGGCGACGATGAACATGCTGAGGACAGACTGATTAGCCAATGTTGGGTAAAACTGGGTCGGGGCGAGGCTTACAGTGTTGTTGCGTTCATGGTGACTGTCCAGCTTGTGGAAAACAAGGTGAAGAGGATGGTGGGGATGTTGATCGTGACGATGCGGATGATCCAGTAGAGCACCGTCGACACGAAGTTGAGTATCAGAAAAATAAGTCTTCCAATGGCGCTCAGCCAGCCTGTCGACTCCTGAGCACTCATCGTGTCCTTCAAGGCCGACGCAATTGAGCTGGTGGGAGACTCGAGAGCACCGGCGAGGCTCTTGGAGAGACTGCCCGCAGCGCGGGTCGACATGTCAGAAGACATGGCTGCAAGGGTTGAGGGAATAAAGAACACAGCATTATGTGGGAGCAGCGCTGCTGATGAGCGGCTGCCATGAGATCTGGAGGAAGGAGGAGGAAGGAAGAACGGGAAACGAGGGAAAAGGGAAACAGGATGAGGAACATGGGCAATGAATTTTGGTGGTTGGTGGATCGCGAGATTGAGCGACGTGACCTGGTATCTCCACTCTAACCCGGCATCAGCCGAGGTTTGACCGCTAACATAAAGCTAGGAGTACCTCGAGATAAGCGCCTCGACTGTACTCGATTGAGGTACCCCTTGCCTCTCGTCGCTGCCCGCCCTGTCCTGCTGCGCTGCCGTGAGCATTTACACGTGATTATGGGATTTGTGAAGAGATTCGAAATGGCGTTTCGAAGTTTCAAAGTAATTTGATGCGCCCAGGGTGCACAATGTAGAGCTGCCGTTTGTTGTACCGTCTGACGTAGCTCTGAACCCCCCCCCACCATGCCACCTCTCAGGGCCGCAGCTTTACGACGGGTTCCGGAAAGATCCAACAAAACTTGGAAGTCACATATCTTCGTCGACATTTCGTCTGCGCCAGACAAGGCAAAATTTTAGGAGCAGTAAAGCACCGAGACTCTTGTCATGTCTTCATAGCCCCTCGACCGCCAACCCCGAGGACCAAAAAAAAATGCCTTTCGCACAGCTAGTCCTGGGCAGCCCAGGCGCAGGCAAGAGCACATACTGTGATGGCAGTGAGTCAAACCTCGCTCCAGCATTTTCTGATCGCGGGAGAGCTGACAAAGGCATGAGTGCATCAATTCATGGGCGCCATAGGGCGTGCATGCTCTGTAGTTAACCTCGATCCAGCCAACGATCACACAAACTATCCATGCGCTCTCGACATCCGATCCCTCGTCAAACTCGAAGACATCATGCGCGAGGACAGTCTCGGTCCGAACGGCGGTATTCTTTTTGCCTTGGAGGAGCTTGAGCACAATTTCGAGTGGCTCTCTGAAGGTCTGAAGGAGTTAGGCGACGACTATATCATCTTCGACTGCCCTGGGCAAGTCGAATTGTACACACATCACAACTCATTGAGGAACATTTTCTACAAGCTGCAGAAACGCTCAAACTTTAGGGTACGTTGGCACTAGCCATGCTCTTGTCGAATGATTCTAGGCTGACATATTGCAGTTTGTCTGTGTACATCTGTCCGACTCATTCTGCCTGACCCAACCGTCCTTGTACATCTCCAACGTCCTCCTTTCACTCCGTGCTATGATCCAGATGGACATGCCCCACGTAAACGTTCTGTCCAAAATCGACAAGGTCTCCTCATACGACGAATTACCGTTCAACCTCGAATACTATACCGATGTCGAAGATTTGGGTCATATGACCCCATATCTCGAAGCAGAGTCGCCTGCCTTGAGGAGTGGCAAGTTTGGCGCCCTGAATGAGGCTATCGCAAACATGATCGAAAGTTACGGCCTCGTGCGGTACGAAGTGCTGGCAGTAGAGAACAAAAAGAGCATGATGCACCTCCTGAGGGTGATCGATCGAGCCGGCGGGTACGTCTTTGGCGGAGCCGAAGGAGCCAACGACACCGTCTGGGCCGTGGCGATGCGCAACGAGTCGTCGATGATGGGAGCAGAAGATATCCAGGAACGATGGATCGACAACAAGGAGGAGTACGATCGACTGGAGCGGGAGGCCGAGGAAGAGGAGATGAAACACCAACAACAAAAGGCAGAAGCCATGGAAATGGATGGCATGCAGCCTTCATTTCCCGCTCAGCCTCCTCAACCCTCAGAGTCCGCAAATGTCGATCCTGATTTTGGGGATATGGCAATGCCCTCAGATAGTGGGATCAAAGTGGTCCGAAGAAAATGATACCCCTGCTTCAACCTTGATCGGAGTCCATTTCTTCATCGCTGATGTCTGACATGCCCGCCATTGCGATATCTTGATCTTGTGATGCTGATAAGAAGGAGAGGCCACCAGACTTCTGCTCCTGAGCCTGCAAAATCAATTGTCTAGCTTGACGGATGGCCTCCTCTTCAGCCTTCCGGATGGTTCCGCTCACGCGGACGACACGAAAGATACAAGGGCGGCCATCATGCGTAGGCACATGATCCATGAATGTCAAAGCTGCCCATAGTAGCTTGTAATGCTGTCTGGAACATCGGACGATGAACGTCGACGTGGCTAGTGATAAGTATTTCACTGAACAGGCGTCAGCCAATTGGTCGTTCTACCCCCTCTGAAGATCATCTTACCAGACAGCCCTGCCTCCAAAGCTCCAGCGCCATAGTCGCCAAAGAGTGTCGAGGCTTGTGCTTTGATGGCTTTTGCGAGAGCTCCCGCGGTGAGATTCTCTGTTGTCGGTTGATGCTGAACCAGAAGATCCGGCTGCGGCACGCCAGACTTGCCTGTAGTTGGTGGGTAGATAATGTTCACTAGAAGATATCTCTCCTTGATGCGCACCATTTTGGATAGTGACTTTTGCTTAGTTTCGCGGACCTGATTGAGAAAGAAAAGATGGCCAGAACTGGAGAGGTGGATCTTCAAATGCTTCAGTACGCGACGAATTCGAGCTACCCTATAATCGATGTGATCTGGTACTTCAAAACCGGCACACGAGAAAAGCAGTCATCATTGTCAAATTTTGCGAGCAGTTGAAAGCGGTAAGATTCAAGTGAGGAAACAGTTTTTGTAAATAATAGTTGATACCGTATCGCTGGCTTGTGGACGATAGGATGGTCTCGAATACCGCCGTGCGATCCCTCAATAAGCCAATACTCCACATGACGCAGCATCGGCCTCACCGTCCAAACTCATATCCAACTAGTCACAACAAGCTATATTTTGCATTGGCCCGAGACTCGATTGCTACTTTTGATTCTTGAGATCACAAGCCTCACAGCCCGCACCAAAGATGAGTCAGGCATTGACGGCCGTTATTCTGGTCGTGTCTACCACCGCGGCTCAGGACCCCTCCGCAGATGGGTCGGTTCAAGTGTTGAAGGGCGTATTCGACGGGGAAGGTCCAGACAAGTGGGCAGTCAAGGACTCTCAGATAGTATCAGATGATGTCCTCAGCATTCAGAGGCAAGTCATGACCTGGGCTGATGGTCCCGACAAGCCGAACCTGATTGTGACCACAGGAGGGACGGGGTTCGCAGTCTCAGACGGCACACCCGAGGTATGAACCCTCGCGAGACAGAAGCTTTCCTTTTCAAAATAGGTTCTCACAAAATGATAGGCAATTACTCCCCTGTTGCACAAGCAAGCACCGGGATTGGTACATGCAATGCTGTCCACATCTCTCCAAGTTACTCCTTGTAAGCTCGCCCACTAGGCTTCCTGCTTGGCATGTGTGAGGCTGACTTTGGCTTTAGTCGCGATGATGTCTCGGCCAGTAGCGGGTGTTCGCAATCAATCTATTGTTGTGACGCTCCCAGGGTCGCCCAAAGGTGCCAAAGAGAATCTGCAGGCCATTATCAAGACACTCCCACATGCCTGCCTTCAAGCATCGGGAGCCAACTCGCGCGCCCTTCATTCCGGCGGCGTCAAGAAGCTCGAAGCGGAGGCAGGCATCAAAGAAAGTACAGGCCATATTCACGGGCACGGGCACGGGCACGGTCACGGTCACGGGCACACCCATGGGCATGCCCATGGGCATCACCACGGTCATGGCTCACTAGTCCGACATACCAAACCTGGATCTCAGACCCTTTCAAACGACCCATCTCTCGGACCCACGCGTCGATATCGTGAATCACCTTACCCCATGCTTCCCGTCACAGAAGCACTCTCCATGATATCCCAGGAAACACCAGAACCTGATATCATCACTATGAAGGTCGATGCCAACCTCGCCGGGTACACGCTCGCGCAGGATGTCAAAGCCAATGAGAACGTACCCGCATTTGAAGCCAGCATTGTGGACGGCTATGCTGTTGTCGCACCGCAAAACGGTATACTCAAAGGCGTGTTCCCTGTTACGGCTGTGTCGCATGCTTCGCCAGGTGAAGGGGCTGAGACTCTGAGGGAAGGCCAGATCGCGAGAATCACCACTGGCGCGGCGCTGCCACCAGGGGCCACCTCCGTCATCATGGTGGAGGACACGGCGCTCATATCCACCACCGACGATGGCAAGGAGGAAAGAGAGGTCGAAATCCAAGCCGAGAGCGTCAAAGCTGGCCAAAATGTTCGGTTGCCTGGCAGCGATATCAAGGGTGGCAGCACAATCCTCCAGAAGGGCGAACAAATCTCTGGTGTTGGCGGCGAAATCGGTCTTCTCGCCGCTGTCGGCGTGACAGAGGTCCAAGTGTATCGAAAACCAACCATCGGAGTGCTGTCCACTGGCGACGAAATCATCGATCATGACAAGCAAGAAACGCCGAAGCTCGGAGAGGTCCGTGATACGAATCGCATAGCTCTGATCACAGCTGTGCGAGAATGGGGATTCAAAGTGGTCGATCTGGGCATTGCGAAAGATAAACCTGGTTCTCTCGAAGAAGTCTTGCGTGAGGGCCTGCGAAAGGCTGATGTGCTGATTACGACCGGTGGTGTGTCCATGGGCGAGCTTGACCTCCTCAAACCTACAATTGAGCGGTCTCTGGGAGGTACCATACACTTTGGCCGTGTGGCCATGAAACCTGGAAAGCCAACGACATTTGCCACCGTTCCTGTGAAGGACAATGAAGGGAAACGGGTTTCGAAAGCAATCTTTTCCCTTCCGGGGAACCCTGCCTCCGCGTTGGTAACATTCCACCTCTTTGTCTTGCCGTCGCTGCACAAACAATCAGGGGCGGCGGTTATGGGCCTGCCCAGGGTTCCCGTCACCTTAGCACACGACTTTCCAATGGATCCCAGGCCTGAGTACCACCGTGCTGTCGTTACTGTGGGATCGGATGGATTGCTGTCGGCTACGAGCACAGGCGGGCAGCGGAGTTCAAAGGTAGGAAGCATGCGGTCAGCGAATGCTCTCTTATGCATCCCAAGCGGCAAGGGGGATCTGGAGAAGGGGTCAAAAGTAGATGCTTTGTTGATGAGCGCTGTCCGAGCACTTTAGGTACATCGTCTCTTGAGGGTAGTATGTCTCGTAATAGTCATATGAAGTCATATGACGACACCTATCTCCTTCTACGACTTTGTGGTTCTCGAAAACAAGTCGATTGTATGTCTACCTCAGAGATGTATACATGGCAACAGTCAACCGTCCCGCGCACGCTACTGATACAACCGTCGTCCCTGGGCTTCCTGATAATGATCTTCCAAACGCCGGGCCAACTCAAATTCGGCTCAATGCAATAAGTATGAATCCCGACGAGTCCTACTATGCCGGACTCGAATGGCCTGTCTGCTGTCCCTCCGTTTGCGTTACTCTCACTGTTACATGTTGAACCTCTTTGCTCAGTTGGAAGTCTCGCCGAATTCGTGAGCCTTGCTGGAAACGAGAAGGCCGATGATGAGTCCGAACAGACCCAAGACGGAGCTGAAGATCTCAATGACGAGAATCTTGACGAATCTGAGATATTGTCAGTATTGAGAAATCTTTTGAAATATGAGGAAGACCTACAGTGAGGGATCAGCTGCGTCAGCTAGGGCAGCGCCACTGCCGTTGATGCCGACAGCAACACCGCACACCAAGTTGCACATGCCCACGGTGATACCAGCCCAGAAGAGAGCAAAGCCAGTGTAATATGCATCCGCCGAGAACATGGCCGGTGCGTCAACTGCGTTGACCTTTGCCGAGAAGACAATAGCCATGATGACACCATAGATAGCGACTACTTCACAGAAGATAATCGAGATCAAGTTCTTCGTTCGGATTCGTGGGGCCTTGACACCTCCACCCAGAATCGATGAGCCAGTGATAAAAATTCCCCTTAAAAGCTGTCAGTGAGGGTGTTATGATTTTGAGCAGGCGGAGAACAGGTTGCATACCATGCCGCGCCAACGACGGACAGACCGATGCAGAGAGCAATGCCGATGCCAGCCCAGGCGTACGGTGATACAGACTCGAGGGCCGCGCCAACGTTGAACGACTCGCCGCTACCAGTGAAGAGCATGTCTACATCATAATGTCAGCTGGATGGTGTCCCACGATCCGCTACTATGCTCGGGCAAACCACGTACAAGCTCCCACGATCAGGAGGAACGAGCCGACACCGCCGACGCCATAGTAGTAACCCATTTTGCGCGTGTAATCGTGATTCGCCGATGCTGTATGTGATTCGAGAGCGAGGATTCTCGTGAGGCTCGCCAGTCGGGGATGAGTCGTGACGTCGGGTTTGGAGAGAGGTGGTTGCGTCGCTCAGGTAGTCGAAGCTCCCTGCAAGCTGTTGTCGCGCACCCATAATAGCGTCGTCGAATGGGCAGCCACAGTCCGAGTTGTCGACGTCACATGACGCGAAGCTCAGCCACATTTTTCGATGAGTCAGCATCCCCAGCACCGGCCATTCACGCTTCTCCCCGCCACAGTATTTAAACCAACGTGTTCATCTTCAACATCACCCTCTATCGCCCCATCGCAACGAGCCTGAACTGCGTGCGTTCGTGCAGGAAACGAACACGTCGTGATTCAAGATGGCCTCCGCAGGCGCTCAGTCATTCTATGAGCTCTACAGACGTAGCAGGTACTTTCTAAGCTTCTGCCAGCGGCCATGCGCCTTTGGCTAACCTTGGTTCGTGCCATATAGTATCGGTCTCGCTCTCACGGATACCCTCGACGATCTCATCAGCGAGGAGCGCATCACTCCGCAACTTGCCATGAAGATTTTGTCCAACTTTGATCAAGCCATCACCGAGTCGCTGCAAAAGAACGTTAAGCAGCGCCTTCAATTCAAGGTGAATGCCACCGCGACCTTATCCCATCTTCTTCGTGACGTTTCCTGTGCAGCGTGCTGAACCATGTTCTCTTCTTATTGCAGGGAAGCCTCGACACTTATAGATTCTGCGACGAGGTCTGGACCTTTCTCATCAAGAACGTATCCTTCAAGCTCGATAACGGCTCCAACACCGTGCAGGCGGACAAGGTGAAGATTGTCAGCTGCAACGCGAAGAAGCCTGGCGAAGGTCCATGATGTGACGGCATGAGACACGAATTGCTGTTAAAGGAATGGGATTTGAAATGACAGGAAGAACTTGCGAATTAACAACGGCGTTTATGGTCACGACATACCAAGATACCTTGTTCTAGATTGGAACGAAGCCTAGGCGAGGCAGCCATGGCTCACTCATGCTTTCGAGGCTGGATGAACATAATCAAGAAATTTGAATTGAAATGCGCTTTGTATCACTACTGATAATCCCGTGCAGAATGAATGAATGTGTCTCTGGCTGGCATGTGAGCGCACCCGTCTTTTGGAGACCATACGTGTCGACCCACTTTTGATGTGTACCCCTAAAGCTCATCACGGTGAAGAGCATCTCAACTTGCACCACGCGCCCGCTACCACAAATTTTGTAACAATAGCCAGACTAAGTTGTGTATCCGTGTTCGACATGGTTCGGCTCCGGAAGAAAGCGCACCAAGTACCGACAACCTCATCCGACAGCCCGCAATCCAAGATGGCCGACGGTCTGCACCTCGGGGGCTCCAGAGCCTCATGGAGCGCTCGGACACAATGGATCTTCTTCGCCATGGCGAGTGGTGCTTGCGCCGCATTCAACGGTGTCTTCGCCAAGCTGTAAGTTATTCTCATTTCTGCTGGCAATTTCTGACCCGGCAGTACTGACATGGAAACAGGACGACCACTGATCTGACGACCAGCTTGTCTCTCAAGATTGCTGAGATCTTCGGTCTTTCTTCTGCAGAGAAGGTTGTGGAATATGTTGTGCGTGGCGCGTTCTTTGCCTTGAATCTGACGTTCAACGGCATTGTAAGTCACAATTCCCTGGCACTTTGCACTTGTCATCAACTGAACTTCCCAGATGTGGTCGCTCTTTACTACCGCTCTTGCTCGGGGTACCTCAACAACCCAGGTGTCCATCATGAACACCTCGACAAACTTTGTCTTCACCGCGATTCTCGGCTTTATGATCTTCTCAGAATCACTGCCTCCGCTGTGGTGGCTCGGGGCGGCACTGCTCGTCGCCGGAAACGTGATCATTGGGAGAAAGGATGAAGGTGGCGGCGCTGTTGAAAACGAGGCTGTGTATGAGCCGGTTTCTCAGCAGATTGGTGAGGATGAAGGCCGGAAGAGCAGCGATGACGAAGATGTCATCGACCTGGGTGCCGTGGGTAGAGCTACAACCACATAGAGACGCACGATAAATGGATGCCAAATTAACAGCCAAAGGATCTATCCTGGAGTTTTCGCTTTCTTAACCAAAGATCGCTGCTATCATGACAATGATTTGACAGGTAACAAAACATAACTCAACGTCGACTTTCGAGTTCAACGCCCGCATCAATGCCATCCTCGTCGCCATCCAGTATCGCCCCTCCGCTCACCGCCTGACGTGATGGCTCCCTTTCGAATTGGCCACTAAGCCGTATCCTGCCCCCTGACAAATTGGAGATATGATCTGAAACCCAGAATCCTGTCTTGCGCATGACGCTCCACAGCTGTTCCTGACCAGCTGCAACGCGATGATCATCTCTCGGGTGATCGGCTGCTTCCACCTTGAATTGATATTTGAGACAGTCCTTGACCGTCACCAGGCCCGTGAGCTTGCCGTGGTAGTCGATCAAGACAACCCGCGGACCCAGCTTGCGGAACACTTCCATAACTGTCTCAAGGGAGAGACGAGGATGTACTGTAACTGGCGTAGCATCAACATATCGGCTAAAGTCAAGTGTTGTCGAAGACGCATCGCTTGTCACTGTGACCGTTGGGGCGATATTGCCGGCGTTGTTGACGTTTGTAGGTTGTGAAAATACACACTTGGCATCAGGACTCAGAGTACGTTGCTTCCTCAACCGATCGACTGCATATCGAAGCTCAGTTTGACCAATATAGCCGACGAGAATCTTCGATGTGTTGTCCTCAACGACGGGAAAACCCTGATACTTCCCGTCGGCGAGAAGGGCTTCAACATCAGCCAGCGTCATGCCGCTCATAGGCAAAGAGACGACATTAGTCTGCATGACATGCGAGACGGGCACTCCAAAGTTATGCTCTTCTTTGTTGTCCAAGAACGGCATTCCGTTGAACCAGATCATGCGGTCGGCAATGCCACCTTTTCCAAACAGCTCACTGACGGCTTTGGTCACGCCAACGACGATCATCGTTGGCAAAATGTATGTCAGAGCGCCGGTGAGCTCGTACATGATGACCACCACGGTCACCGTAATGTGCATGATCCCGCTCAGCGCAGCAGCTGCACCAAGAAAGGCGTACGTACCTGGCGTGATGCACGGCTCATCGGGCTTGCATGCGGCGAAGAATATGCTGGTCGGGTTCGCTTCATGCATAGCCTGAACAATGATTCCAACCGTGCGGCCAAACAGAGCGCCGACCGCCATGGACGGCACGAATATACCAGCCGGGACTTTGCATCCGTATGAAATAACAACGAGAAATGTCCGGATGACCGTAGCAATGATCAAGGAAAGAATGTTCCATGCCCGTTTATCAGGGTCGCAAAGGCCGTTGTAGTTGTTGGCCCCTTCGCATTCCAGGAACAAGATCTCCATGCTCTCAGTCATGTCGATCCTCAGGAAAGCATTCGGATAAGCAATGATGGCGGTCGCGGCGGCCAACAGGGTCGACTCCAATACAGGATACTGAGATAGAAAATTCTTACGGAAAGACTGCACACGCAGATTCCATTTGATTACCAGTGCGCCGTAGAGACCGCCGAAGATACCAATGATCACGAAGAAGATGATTTCGAAGAAATGCCAGTCTCGATCATAGGAGACCTGGAACATGACCAGCTGGCCCGTCCGAAAGGGATTCAGGGCAGCCAACACAGCCGTCGCGACCAGCGCGCAGAAGTAACTCCTCCACATCGTCTTGAGCGGAAAGTGACTCGAGATCTCTTCCAAGGAAAAAAGCACGCCGCCAATGGGACTGCCGAAAGCAACGCCAACGCCAGCTGCAGCGCAAGCGCTCAGGATTTCCCTTGTCTTGCCAGCATTTCGGCGGTACTTGTTGAATAGTCGGGAAATGACGTTTCCTGTGCAAACAGCGTAATGCACACTGGGGCCCTCTTTGCCCACGGATAGCCCAGATGCAATAGCAAGAGGTAGGCAGACAGACTTGATGATCAAAGTTTGCAGGCCGAGGAACCCCTTCATGACGAAGCCAGCCACGATGCACTTGATTTCGGAGATGCCGGACCCTGCTGCGTATGGCGCAAACGACTTGACGAGAAAGGCGGAAACGGACGCGAATAAAGTCTATAAAGAAGTCAGCAAGAAGCACCGTCTGGTAGTCAAAAGCCAGCTTACTGCAACAAGAATGTATATGGTGTAATTCAGCGGCTCGAAGCCCGTCCAGCGATGCCATTCGTCGCACCCTGTAGTGAACGTCAGAAATTACACCCAAAACTTCTACGGAAAGCTTCCAACGTACCATCTTCCTCTCCCCAACAACAAAACGCTTCGTTCAGGTAGAACCCGGTCGTGCAGTACCCCAATTTGATGTCTGACAACCATTCCGTGATGATATTGAGTAACGCTGCGTTCAGACCAATGGCTGCGCCGATAATTGTGACCACGATCCATCCCTGCGCTGCTTCATACGACTCCAAGAGTCGATACCGCCATCCAGGCTGGCCGTGTTCGTACGCGCCTGCCGTCCGACTCCTCCTCGCGTTTCGTCTGGCTTGCTCGCGCGCGGCATCTTGAACCCAATCTATCAAGCCCATTAGCAGCTTCACTCGAGTCGCTGTCGCATATTCGCCGGCGGAGTATCGTCGTACCTATTGTTGTAAAGTCCTGGAACAGGTCAGCCCGCTACTCCTCGACGTCATTGGGGGACAGGCTGTCGAAGCACCTACCTCATAACGTTTGATCTCAGCAATCTCCTCCTCTATATGCGCCTCCGCTGGCGCGTTACTGCGCCCAGCTTCTTCTTGTTCTGCATTTGATACCGCAAAGGACAATCGCGAGCTGATCGATGCTGCTCTCCCTCCTAAGCTAGGCCTAGCTAAGGACGACGTGCTGGTTGGATTCATGCTTCAGCGCGGTCGGTCATGATCGTGTACAGATGCGCTGGGAACTTTGAGCCGAATGAGAGACGCTTCAAGGGATAAGAGGCTGATACGTGCGATCCAAAAAGATCATATACAGGAAAGTTGACGAGAGTTGTTCTGTCGACAATCAAATGGCCAAGAGCTGGGATCGGCGGGCCGCATCGGACTTGGAGGTGTGGCTGGCAGGCTTTCTCAGCCACACCTCCCCCAACACCATTTGAGTTGCAGCTGGGCGCGTTTTAGTGGTTGCAGGGGTCGCGTTACTGACTTCTGGACAACCAACTCATCTTTTCAACCAAGTGAGGGCCAATACATCATCCAATTCCAGCTCTGTCTTCATTCGAAACAAAGATCTCCTTCTTTTCGTCAACAACGGGAGCCAGAAATTTCTTCTCATACACGACCAAGCCCACGGCTAAGCAGACTATGCCTTACAACACAACACCACTGGTTCGCGAGGAACCCACTGGTACAACTCAATTACCATGTATGAATATCATCGAATATCGTTTTTGCCAATATTTGAAGCTAACGTATTCGCGTTTCTAGTATCAAGGGTTAAGAAGATCATTCATGTCGATCCAGACATTGCCACAGTCAGCAGTAACGCTGCGTTCCTCATCACTGTAGCTGCAGTACGTGACATACCCTCGTTCTTTCTACGCATGTCAAGTTCTAATGTTTTTTTTTCAGGAGCTTTTCGTTCAGAAGATGGCAGAGGAGGCACACAACGAGGTCAAGTCAGACAAGAAGCCGCGCAGGAATATCCAGTACAAAGATGTTGGTTCGTGAAAGCCCACCACTTTAACTCACCAATGACCTCTTCTGACTGCGTCTCCTTAGCCAGTGCCGTCTCACACCATGACTACCTCGAGTTCCTGGAGGACGTGGTCCCCAAGACCGTTCCCTTGAAGATCATCAGAGCCACCGCAGCCGCGACGCAAGCGCGTCTGCGAGGCGACA
Organism: Parasarocladium wereldwijsianum; assembly: GCA_036250105.1. Classification (NCBI taxonomy): domain Eukaryota; kingdom Fungi; phylum Ascomycota; class Sordariomycetes; order Hypocreales; family Sarocladiaceae; genus Parasarocladium; species Parasarocladium wereldwijsianum. Next base: position 18,858 of record JAXOUE010000119.1, on the reverse strand, counting down.
CCTCTCTCGCCAACGAAAACTCAGCCGCCGCCATACGTCCTTCTACCTCACAAAGCAACGGCGCGCATCATGACCCTGCGTCCGCCAACACCAGCCCGAAAATGATTGTCAATGGTGAAGCTGCTCCGGCATTCAGTGTGCCGCCGCGCGTAAACGATGAGGGCTCCTCAACAAGAGTGAGCCTAGGTGGGATGATGGCGGAGGAGGACCCCAGTTCACAGCTTGAGCTGGAGATGAGACAGGCAGATGGGCGAGATGGGGATGTGAGCATGACGGGATAGGAGTCCCTTCAGCTGGCCATCACGATGTGACAATGATCTTGGCGCGGTGTTGAGAGGATGGAGACGAACAGAATGGCAAGGTTGTTGTGCATCAATGTTGGTCACAGAATATCATCAGCTCAATAAATGAAATTGCATCGTGGTCTTTCAATTTGTGCTTTTAGAGGATTGATTTATTCACCCCTTTACGAAATGTCAAATCTCAACATCGTCTTCCATCTTTCAAGATCTTTCATTGATCGGCGAGCCGAATATTCGTAAAATTTCTGGCCCTTACTCTTCCATAGCATCGCTGTGGATGCCAGAAGGCAGTCTTCCCTCGTTGAGTTCCTTTTCCAGCGCAATGATCTCCTGCAGACTCGTCGCCTTCTTGATTCTCTCCTGCAGCCTCTTTCTCTCCTCGTCCGTCAGCTTTATCCTCGACAGCTTTGAAGCTGATGCTGTGCCGTTTGCTGCCGCCGCCGCTCCTGCTGTGCTGCCACCCTTGGACCTTTGGTCCATGATCTGAAAGGCCGGCGTTAGTAACAAAACATCCCAACTCACAAACACGCCAATTCGTGTGGAGAGAACGCACCTTCACTGCCCGGTCTGTGGGCTCTTCCACCGTCCCAAACAGCTCCTTTGCGCGCTGCCTCTCTGCGTCCTTTACCTTCGCATAGTCCAGAAACCTCACGCTCGGACACCGCGACAGGACCCAGTACCTATACTCCTCCTTCTTCGTTACCGGGTTCCCCACCAGCACCAGATGCGTCAGCGCCCTGAGCCCTCCCAGCTCCCCCAGATCGCCCAGCTCGGCGAGCGCATTGTCCGCCAGCACCAGGTTCCGCAGGCCCGGCACGCTCTTGCTCAGCCCGTGCTGGATGCCCGCGATGCGGTTTCGCCCGAGGAGCAGCGTTGTGATGCGCGGGGAGAGGGGCAGGTTGCCGAGGACCTGAATGTCGTTGTCTGTGAGGTCGATCGCGTCGTGGGGCCCAGCGGCGCCCAGGTTTTCGATGGCGGGAATTCGGTGGCCTGTTGGTGGGGGGAAGAACACAGAGATTGGATCAATTCTAGCTCTCACTTTTTGCTTCTTCTTCTTTTTCTGATCATATAGCATCTGCTCTTTTCAGGGGAAACGCACCTCGGAGGTCGAGCTCACGCTCTTTGAGAGGGTTCAGGTAGGAGAGGGAGTCCCGGATGAGCTCCGCGGTGAGCCTCATCTCGGCGGGTTGTGAAGCGCGTGTGTTACCGTTAAAACTTCAGTCGACTTGAGTAATGCACAAAGTCGACAAGAATAGTGCGCACGGGTATATATTGGCAGAGCTGGTCGGTGGCGGCGGTATGCGCGTGTCGTTGGTCTAGATGTTCGTCGCGGTCTCATAAGGCAAGGCTGTCGTCGAAGCCATCTCAGAATTTTGGAGGGAGCTCCAGATGACGCTAGTCCAACTTAAGGATTCTCAAGGGTTAGGGTCTTGTTGTGTCGAACTGATTATTACAACTACACATCATGACACCAATGTAAAGTTTTCTAACGTATTCTGTAGAGTGCAAGGCTTCTGCATTGATTCCTGAGGTATCTATAGGCGCTACTGCTATCTCTATTGGAAAACAAACACAACACCGCTCCGGTCGACACTGACACTCATAAGATATGGACTCTCCAAAACTGCAACATCCATCACTGTGTCGAGATGACTTTGCAGAAGCTTCCCCTGTGATTGCGATATCACAGTCGACCTTGGCGTCCTATCCTTGATCTTGCCATCCTCGCGCGGAAGCTTGGAGAGCACCTCGGTGTTGATGACCGTTTGAGATTGCTGCGATGCGGAATAGACGGGCTTGCTCTCCTGCGGTTGCAGCCCACTGTAGACTTGCGACTTTTCGGCGCGCGAAAGGTCCCAGAAGCGTAGACGTCTGTCTGAGCCGGCGGTGAGAAAGAAGGCATGGCGAACCTCACGGGACGTGCTGCTCTCAGTACCAATGGCCAGAGCACGCACGCCCTTGTCCACGTTCATCCGTTCCGTGCTGTCCAGGTCCGTAGCAAAGCGGCTCAACATCCCCTCCGGCTTGTCCTCATCGACATTCCACGCCTCGTATATTCGAGCGGGCAAACTCGACTTTCCGCTGTCTAGCCCGTCGATGCCAGTGCGATACACCTCCCGACAGGCGGTCTTTTCAAGATCCCATACGGTGACCTCGCCATTGCCTGTACCGCCAGACACACAGATCCATTTGCCTCTGCCTCTTGTTGGATGGATGGCGATTCTGTAAATCGGTCCCTTGCCCGGGATGGCCCATGCCTTGAGGCGCATTCTGAACCTCAAATCCCACAGCGCGATAATGCCATAAACCGTGCCAACGCAAAGCCAATTTCTCTTCTTATCAACGCAGAGACACGTTGGCAGTCCATACTGCACCGGGTTTTTCAGTTCGTACAGCAACTGCATGGTTCTGAGGTCCAGACCTAAGATCCTTGACTGATTCGTCGCGAGCAGCAGCACCGAGTTTGCTTCAGTCTTGAAGTGCTCACACCAGACAGCATGCTCTCCTTCGAGCAGTCGGTACTCTCTCACCATCCTGAGCCGCCATCGAATGACGCCGTTGGCCGCGAGCGTATCGACCTTCACAACATGAACGCTTCCATCACTCGCGCAACTGACAAAACAGTGTGTACCCTCCACAAAGCACAAGGCGAGAACGCTGGCTTCGTCGTCATGCTTATGAGTCAGTCTCGACCTGTGCGTGATATTCCTTTCGAGTCGCGCAGTGTCCCAGACTTTCACTGTGCCATCCTGACCACCAGTGATGAGGAAAACGTGGTCCGGCGAAACGGCGATCCTGTTGACGGAGCCCTTGTGCTCACTGAATGTGGCTACGAGTTGACCTTTGGGCCGCCAAGCATCCTGCCCAGGTTGGAGGGGTGGACGCCGGCTCGCGATGGGTTGTACCATGGGTCCAAACTCGTGGAGGTCTCGCGGATAGTTGTCGAGGAACATGTTGTCCAGCATCTTCAGAATAGCTGGGTCGCTGCCCTCATATGTGTGGCGCGCCTTTCTAGCCCTCACGGCGTCCTCACTGTTATCTCTCTCTGTCGTGTGACTCTGAGGTTCAGGAGCCAATGCGAACGGCCCTTCCATCTCGCCAAAGGCGTTAGCTCCGCTTGTCCCTGTCTCAGCAGTTGACTTTTTACTGTCGTTCCGGTCAATCAGGTTTAGCGCACTAGCGGAGTGTCTGATGGACCGCCGTGTCGAGTAGGAACCCTGCACAGACGGATCGTCCTCATCACCATGTGTACTGGCTGCAAATCTTCTCGAGTCTGACGAGCTCGCTCTAGCAGCTCGGCCTGCTGGCGATACAAATCTTCTCGATGAGGGGCCAACGCTCTGCACGCGGTTCTTATGCGCATTGAGCATTGCCTTCTTCCTGTTACTTGCAGAGTCGGCGATGGTCATGGAAGCCTCCAACAAAGCATCGCTAATAGTGTACGGTCCGCTATGGGACTCCAAATCGGCTGCCAGACTTGGATCCCCCGGAGATACCTCGTTAAAAAAGACAGTCTGAGCCTGAACGCCTTGAGCTGTCAACGAGACAGGTCCATTTGCCATCTCGACCGGAGTTGGATCTCGGGGCTTCAGCTTTGCAATACCAAAAATGAAGTCAGCTAGAGCAACCAGCTTGCTCTCGTCTTCAGGCCTGAGTCCAGCGACTCGGAGCTTCTCAAGCCACTGCTCATCATCTTTGCTCAGGTTTATCCTACTGAGAGAACCAGGCACCAGATCTCTGACGGAGTGCCCAGCGGGAGCTTTCGAGTTAGCGGTATTCAGCAATCTCTTACAGAGTTGCTTCCAGAAGTTGGAATCGTCTACGCTGGCAGCCCAGGTCAATGCCCGGGCGAAGACGGCGCGATCAAGAGACTTCTGAAGTATGTCGAGGAGCGTCAACTCATTGAAGTCGCGAGGTTCCGCAACTTTGAGGTAAGGCTTCACGAGTGGCGTGAGTATACAATTGACATCCGCCATCTCAAGATGTGTAGCCGCCATGGACAGCATCTCTGCTGCTGCCTCACGTATCCAGATGTTTGGATGTACCGTAAAGCGGCAAGTGAGCTCAACAATCTCCCACAGCCTGGCGCGTGAGAGCAACCCTAAAGACGCGAGTTGAGCCAGCGAATGCAGAGCGGATTGCACCACTGTCTCTTCCGTATCCGCCAAAGCCTGTATCATCAAGGGTAACATGAACTCTTCCAGGCTGGTACTGCCAACGAAGACAGCGATCCCAACGATGGTCTCAAAGAAAGCGCATTTCAGCGTCCAATCCTTGTCGGTTAGGTAGGTGAGAAGATGCGTCAGCAAGACATCGTTTGTGCGCTCTTGGAAGAACATGCACAATTCTGGCACGGAGGTCAAAAAGGCCCTTCGCACGTGCACGTCAGTGTCCTCGACCAGAATTTTGGTATGGAGTTCCAGCATCTCGAACAGCTGTCTTCCGGCATTATCGAAAACGCTCTCCAAATTTGCAGCGGCGTCAGCGCCGGGTTCGAGCTCCGGGTCAGTGATTGGCATGGAGCCATCTGCTCGAAGGCTTGCTGCCATTTCGAGAAACCGCTGAGCCGTTGTAGCGAGACTGCCGAGGCAAGAGGCGTAAGTGGCACGAACGAGGGGACTCGTGACTCGTGTTTTGGAACCGAGAGAAAACTCCATGCGCGGCAAAACGTATTCGATCAGCACGTGAGAGTTAATGGGAGTGACCGTGCGGACAAGCTGGAGAAGTTGTGTGATGGTCCGGATGGCTGCGATAATGACGACATCAGATTCGTCCTTTCTCAGGAGCGTCATCAAGTACGGAAGCACGCGATCCAATTTCGCCTCGTCCGTCAGGCGCTCGGCAAAAGCCAAGAGAATGTCGCATGCTTTAATCCTCGAAGCGACGCGTGCCGTGGTTCTCATCGCCGACACGACGAGCGTCAAGAAGATCAGCGTGCCATCGTCCTCGGGTGGTTCGAGATCCGCAGATACTGTATTTTCGTGACTGGGAACACTGAGCTGTACTGGGAAATGATTCAGACCCCATTTTGACATCTGTCTGTCTTCGGGCGGTGAGACTGCTTCTGACTGATAGCCGAGAAAGTACGCAATCTTATCAAAGTCGTTGTAGACTCGGTCAATCCTGTCGTCGCTCTCGCCCATATTCTTGCCAGCCCCTGACATTGGGCTGTTACCCGAGCTCGGGTCGGTAATCAGCTCCATGTACTGGTGCAGAAAGTTGTAGAAATAGTCTGGAAAGACCTTTCCCTTCCAAAATTCCAGGTACTGCTCTGCCGAATATCGTTTCTCAGGGTCAACGTGGATCATATGAGCAATCATCTCCCTCACATCCTTATCGGCAATGTGACTGAGATGCGTGATCACGGGATCGTATTCCCCTCTTCGATATTTATAGAGCTGGGCGAGGCTGAAGATCTCAGATTCGAGGAACATCTGTGCGATCACACAGCCAGCGCTGAAGACGTCCATAGCCCAGGTCATCTTCGACTCTGGCGGTTCCGCCGCGTCACCCGAAGAGTAGAATCTCTCGGGAGCGATATAGCAGGTTCGCCTTCCGGATGAATCGAAGAAGTAGGAGAAATCACCGGGGTTATCGTCGGGCAACATGACAGGTTTGAATGCTGAGGAAAAGTCGGTAAGATAGAGCCAGTTCCATGACGTGACGACCACGTTCTGCGCCTTGATATCACCGTGATATACGTCACGCGCGTGGCAATCCCTAAGTGCGCATAACAGCTGGAAAGCTAGCCACTTCTTTTCGATGTCTTCCAGGAAAGGTCGCGTGCTTAGACGGTCGTAGAGCGAACTATAGAAGTACTGCCGTACCAGGTATCCGTTCGTCTCGGTTTCTATGATACGCTGGTACCCTAGGGCGTTTGGTACGTCGGCGAGGGCTTTGCATTGTTCTATCGCCACTCTGATCAGCAAGAAAGTTCACAGATCTGTACCAAAACCACCAGCCTCTCAACCGCGCACAGTCAATCATCCATGGTTGCGATCCTGACTTACCCACGATTCTCTTCTTGTATTCGCTCAGCTTGACTTCTGCGTAAGGCTTGACCAGTAGTTTGACGAGCACAACTCCATTATCTGTTCTTCCCCGCACGCTCTTCAGGAACCGCCCGTTACCGATGCTCCGTTCGTACTGGACGTCGCGCAGCTGGGGGATATCGATGCCGGCGGTCCCGGCCGCGGGCGTTGCAAGAGAAAAGCCCTGACCCATCGTGGGCGGCGGACACAGTTCGACCGACGATCACCTATCGTTGATTCTGGAAGCGTATCGTCATGGTGGGCTCGCCAACTCGGAGACGTCGTCGAATGGGTGTGGTGTACGCTGCGGGCGCAAGTCGTGATCGCCGACTTTGCCGCAGACCCCCTGTTATCGACCAGATCGATGATTAAGACGCCCTTGAAAATGTTGTTGCACAGAGTTTGCGAGTTGATTTGACGAGAAGGATTGTTGTTGAATCAGGGTAGTGCATCCGCGTTTGTCACCTGGTTGTTGTCGTCATGCGGGAGCTGACGTGGGGTGCTCCAGGTTACCAGACTCCCCACACAAGCTCCCCGGCGAAAGCGTGTTAATCCTCGACTATGCTTGTAGGGGTGAATCATGTGACGCTGCCAGCGACATCGGAAAGCCTTCGCTCGAGATTTGGGGAAATTCCGACATATTCATTGAGGCCCGCCGGGCTGCAGTCCACAATGTTACTTAAAAATATAACGCGGCCAGGAGACCAGCACGTTGGATCACTGGACGTTGTTGGTCCCGCATCAGTATGTAACGGTAGCAGCAAAGGAAGGCATTCAGACTATAGGATAGATACCCAAGTGTGAATATAATGATTTTTCGTTCGTGATTTGCATGTCCAGCCTATATAATTTCGTATTTCACATACATGTGCTACTGACAGAAATGGCAATGCTAGATAACGCCGAGGAAAAAGACCATCCCAGACCAGGGGTGAGGAAACATGAACGGGTTAATAATGAGTATCGCTGATCATTCGCTGGGTCGTAATAATGTGGCGCACTCGCTGGATCCGTAGAGTGTACAATCATGCCATTCGGCCACCTGCGCGCATATTCCTTGTTGAGCGGAAGAGCATCTTGGGTGGTTCCATCCCCACGCCTTCATCACTCTCGTCGTCTTCGTCACTATCGACTTCCAACGGGGCGCTGGCATCAAGAGCCGACGGTGGGCTCTTCGTATCAGTCGTCTTGCCTGGTGAAACTTCATCCCTTTTCGCAGTCAATGTTTCCCGTCTCATGCTGATTGGTCGTCGTGTTCTCGCTTTTGCGGCCTCTCCGGTGTCCTGTGCCAGCTCCGGCTCTTCCGTCCTGACACGTTGGGCTTCCTTCTCTGCCATTTCGAAGACCTCTCGCAGGTGCTTTTGGGTCTTTAGGATCTCATCGCCACATTTCGCATCACGCAGAAACTGATGCGCGCCGTGCTCGCATGTGCTTTGGACAAACTCAAGGCCTTTGTCAAGGTTGTCATACACGTCAGGTGCCTGATGGGATGCGCCGGATTGCCGGAAGCCTCCGGCCATTGGACCCAGACGTCTAGAACTTGTATATCGCAAAGAGGGAAGGCCGCTGTCGTCATCGTCGGGATTTGAACCATCACTGTCATTACCCCTTTCGGCCATCCGCTTGATATGTGCGACCTTCTTCGCCATCTTGGCTTTGCGCACCAAATTTCGGCTCGAAGATACAAAGCGTACGAGATCGTCAAAAAAGCTCTGAACGTAGCTGTCGTAATATACAATAATCATATTGCGGGTCCTATAGGTCGTCTTGCTGGCATCCCCGGACAACACAGAGGCTGGTCGCTGGCGTTTCCTGCCGGTTTGAGGCGCATGGGCGTCGACATTACGGGTATCTGATGCTACTGCTGGCGCTGCCATCTGTGGTGCATTGTTCGAATCGCCGACTAATGAAGGTGTGGGTGGTTCTTGTGGACTCTCATTTGCAGGCGCAGCCGTCAACATTGGCGATGCAGATATTTCAGCCTCCTCTGGTGCTTCATCAATTTTTGGGACAGCGCTCGCATCGATCGGTGTAGGGTCTTGGATGTTACAAGGCCCATCATCATTTGGCTTCAGGGATTCAGTCGAGCCTTTGTGCCGCAATGACCGTGTCTCTGCGGTCTTATCCCTCAAAGCGGCGCTGGCGGCCGCGAGCTCGGCTTGTCGCTTGTCGACCTGGGTGCTGAGCTCGTCGAGGCGTTCAAGCCAGTTGGGGATGTTGCCGGTAAGGTTGTTCAAAGCGTCCATGGCCATCTCGAAAGCGTCGGCATGTCGCGAGGGTACGGTTTTGGAAGGAATTTTGGCGAGATTTGGGCGTCTGGCCACCCAATGTCGAGGCTTGGGAAGAGTGTTGTAGAGTAATACGTCACGAATAAGTCCGCCAAAACGAGAAGGAGATGGGCGGTCGTCAGCAAAAGACCCCGAGCGTCTTCGAAGCCCAGGGTGCTCGCAAGCAGGATCGATGTCGGAGGGCGGAGGGGGCAATGTCGACAGACGGTAGTGATCGGGAGATAGGAGACTTGTTGTACCCTTAGACCTATTTGGGGTTCGAAGAGCTCAAAACGGAAAGGCCGGCGAAACCCTGTATTGCGCTCGCTCCGTGACAAAGAATGTAGACCTGGGCGTCAACAATTGACACAGCGGCTGAAGCTAGTTTGATTGGGTGTTACCGGAGCTCGCACGATGGTGGTAAAAGCATGAAAAGAAAAGGAATAATGTGTTGCGATCAAGCGACAAGAGGATGAGGCTGGCACACTGGTGGGTGCAGAAAAGCAGAGAAAGGGCGGGCAAAGGTGACGCGACATGCCACAATCAAAGCAGGGCACGCCGACAGGGATCAGCCCGGGCTCCAGCACAGTACGCTTGTATCGTCCACCCGCTGCACAGGGGAGGGGGGAGGGGCGTGGGTAGATGCATCGTGGTGGAGTCGGGAGACGGATGGCGTTGTCGTTGAAGCTCGCGTAGCGTTGAGCCAGCCAGGAGAGAAAGCGAGCGCACTGTGCTGTCACTCTTGATTCTGATGGGCTTGCCGTTCCACGTTCGAGATGATTCTCGCGCCAAGTGCTGGTGATGTGTCAGGTAATAGCGTTGTGTTGGGGCCGGGGCGAACTTCTGTTCTGAATCCCTGCAACGTGTTGTTAATCGAGGGCCGAGCTTGCGCTGCCTGTGATGTGATGCATGCGTTACTCGGCATAGGGGCTTGGAGACCGCCATCCTGCAAGTCAATGCGCTAGGCTGCCGTGCGAAAGCGCCGATCGGCCGACAGATGAGCAAAACAGGCTGCAAGTGATAATGCAGAAAACGACGTGATATCCCTGATGGCGTCTCTGGATAGAACGACGTCTTCTCGAGATTCGGTGGTTGGGCGGTCCTTGGAGGCCGTGGTACACAGTGCGTATACATCAGATGGATCACGCAGTCCGCACAGTATAAAATTGCGCTCTGCATTCCCCACGTTTTAGCCCACGTCAGGCCGCAGATCCACGTCACAAGCACGCCGCTACCTCTTTCTTAGTTGCACATTATTAACATAGTTTCATTTTCTCGCCATCCGAACAGAGTCATCTTCCATCAACATGTCATCGCGATTGTCCATTACAACATTCCGACGGTATTTCACGAGGGCTTGCCCATGTTGAAATAGAAGCAGTGCAACACATGGCCGGTCTGCCATTACCTACAGACCGCCCCCGGTCCTTGCACAATGTTCCGCAGCGGATCCCAGCACCTTCGGAATCAGCCATTCTACAGTGTCTGCACACTGCATAATACTGCGTCAACGTAACCTCGTTCGTCACAGCTGCGTCCGCAGCGAAACACGGCACGTCCAAGATACGTGCCTGTCGCTATCGGGCCTTTGGCCAAGAAATCCCAAAACTGTGCCGCAAACTACGCAGCCATATCCCCTTTGATGTTCTTCAACGGCATTCAACAACGCTGACTAATTACATTGATTGTTTCCTCGATGCCGTTGCGAACTACATGATGAAAGCAGATCGACGGTTGCCGACTCACCGCTTCTCCCGCCTGAGAAAGCAAAGCCGCACGGCTGACTGCATGATGGTATCTATTATCCCCGCTGTGAAGCATGCGCCGGCATGGGGCATGCGGGAGAGCGGCTTATTTTTTCATAAACCGACCCGCATGATGTCGCAATGACAACTTCCGTGCTCCGATGCAGCGGCTTTTCTGTCACCTGCTCGACATTTTGTCGCAGTTCTAAACTTTTAAGCTCAACACCTTAGCCATTGGGCGATACCATTGGCATTCGCCAAGATCGGATGTCTACACCGCCCGGCCGAATCAGAGATGTCGCAAGTAGCAAAGTGATAAGTCATTGATCACCCTGCGTACGTGAGACATTCGGTCTCATCAGCAGCGGCCTGTATCCTGCAGCCAATCGGCGGGAGGTGCTTCGGCACAGCAGTCTCAACATTTCGCGTGCACTACAACATTCGCATAGAACGGTTCGTCCAGTATTGACCAGGAGCTCCTTCATCCCGGTGTTTCTTGCTCTGACGTGCAGGGTCCAGGCCATGGAGATCTCTTGCCGAAATAGTGTCTTTGCCCCGTGACCAGAACAGACGTGGCTGGTGCTTAGCGATATACCGTTATTCTTGGAATCATCGACCACCAGGTGAGCCTGACCCGAACAGGCATCTCATCCTCTATCTGGCATCTCATTGACAAGGCTAAGCTAACGGATACACAGATTGTCCACAGACATATTACATATTGTTGATACTTTTTTTTTTTTTAACTCATTCGTCATTGGGCCGTGGTAGGCTGGTCGAAATCATGCAATCCGGTTTTATGCACGCGCAGCATCCATTAACCAACTACGACCAACGGACCATCAAAACAGCGAAACGCTATTATATCACGAATGGAAAGATCTTGGACAAGCGAGCGGGTAAGCCGCCGCACGCTGATCCAAAATCTCGCACCCAACACGGCCACCCCCTTTGACCCCTGGACCATCGCCAACCACTCATCTGCGAACGTTATGCTCATCCTGGCAACATAAGAGGGGTCCTATTCCAAGCACACACTTTTGAGTCTCCGCTCGCCTTGAGTAAACGAATGCTTCGACCGGAACAGGGACCACGGCAAAACTGAAATTTGCGGCCGACCTGGGGCGCCTCATGGGCCACGGGCCCTGGGTCAGAAGTCGGATATTTCCTAGCCTCGCTACCCGCTTGTTCCAGAAACTGGTTAGAACAACGCTGGAGGGTTGGGTTGCGGGCAGCAGTCATCGTTGGGTGGTGCAACGACGGTTGATGTTTGCGTTGCTGACGATCAATCACCAGATGCAGCGCGTTGATATTAAAGAAGCGCTGTCGTGTTTCAAGTCTATGGAACAAAGAAAAAAAAATTCAAAAAAAAAAAACCCATGGCAGTGCGGCAAAAGAACAACAACCGGAATGAGAGGGCGCTGAGGCATAGGAACAGCAAGAGTGTCGGCGCCCCGTTTCTTTACATATGGTTGCCGATCGACACATGGCACGCGACAAGCACGTCCAGGGTGGCGTCGCGCACCTACGCTTTTCAAAGGGGGGATGCTACGGATGCTATCCCGATAATCTCCCGTGTTCTGAGCGGGACAAGGATGGCCGATCGCCTCGCAAAATTTCTGCATCTCGGGTTAATAGAGACCGGGACGTTGCATTCACTACCGCCCTGCTCCCCATGTACTTCGCAAAGCCACGTACTCGTATCAATAATGGTTGCGAAAATCTCACCACGAGAGTGCATGGTATTGATGATCTGCGAGATGTTCTGGCGAGAGCTCGGATGCTAGAAATCGGTGACACCTTCGGCTTTTCCCATTCCACTTTCGGAACTATTGTCATGTATGTCTTGGAGCTTTGTCGCTCCAGATCAAGCGATGATGATTCGCTGGTTTACGATGTGAATTTGTCTGCGTCGTAATTGGATGTGCCTACCAACTGCCCAGTACAACAGAATCGTGACGACTACATAGCGAATACTGGGCTGGTATCAGCCGCCAGGGCATGGAATGCAGGATTCGTCGCATTTGCTTGTGTTTAGGCGTGAGAGTCTCACGGCAGGTCGAGCCACAATGCTTGATGATCTCGTGCGAAAACATAGGGCCAATGACTTGGCCTGGCAGGGCATTGTCACTGTGAACCTCAGCGTCGCGTGGTAAAGCTGTAATTACGAGCTGATCCACATCACCAGGCAATCCATCACGAAATTAGGTAGCAAGGTCCTCACAAGAGACATGCCGTATCAACCAAGACCGCAATCAATTGAATCCATATCCGAGCTTGATTTCAATTCACGGCCAGAGCTCTGTAATCTTCCACGTCCTCGTCTGCTCCGCGTCCTCACTGCACTTGTAGTTCCACCTCTTGCCTCCGCCTGGCACGCTCAAGTCGACGCGGTCCACCTCTTCCGGGACCAGCACAAGCACCCGAAAGTTCTCCCTCGCGATCGGGTCGTCGGTACCCTCGACCTTTTGCCCGAGCTCGAGTCCTGGAGCCGGTTTCTCCCGCAGAGGAGTACCGGGCGGGGGGTTCTTGAAGGTGCCGCGCATGACGGGGCTCAGGTTGCCAAAGTGCGCGGTCAGCTCGCGGGCGAAGCTCCATTCGCCTGTCTCGCGCGCGTCCTGCAGGGGGCGCATGTAGCGCCTGATGGTGTCCCTCGGGGCGGCCGCGGCTTCCGTGTCAATATCCGGGCCGACGACGAGGACGTGTCCGCGGAAGCGCCACTGGGTGTTTGTCTCCTCGATCCAGAACATGGCCTCCATGGGGCCGCCCTGGCCGGACTGGGTGCTGGGCTCGCCGTCTGCGCTGCGGAAGAGCTCGGGGACTTTTTCCATCCGGGCGTCAGTTGTGACGGTGAGGAGGTCACTCTCGTAGAGACCGTCCGGGTTGAGCTGTGCCGGGTTCTTGGGGTTCACGGGGAGCCCTGCCCACATGCCGCGGTAGATGACGGTCCTGCATCGTGGGGTGAAGGGGATGCCGCTGGAAGAAGAGGTGGTGGGATGGAGCGTGCTGAGAGTAAAGCTGGGCGATTTGGGCTTCTCGACGTGCTCGATGAAGTCTGAGCGCCACGGGGCGGGTTGCGAGGAGGCTGTGGCCATTTTGTGGTGAAGATGACGAGCGAGCTGTATGGTGCGCTGTGAAGCTGAGCGAAGAGAGGCGTTCATGTGTGAGGGCCCGGCTGGGACAGGGACAAGAAAGTTTGAAGAGTCGTCCGACTGAGGGATGGACGATGACGGCGTTGAGGACTGCATCTGGGCAACACGGGATTTACGATGGGGGCTTTGCGCGGGATGTTAGGCTGGAATCTTGCATCAGTGAGTGTCGTGATGATTCATCAGTATGATCAGAGACGCAAGCAGACAAACAGCTGTTGTGAGTCTCATCAACTGAACGGTGTCAACTCGCGGTAAGTAGTAGCTATTCATCGGTGAAAGAGTCTGTCACATTGAACCCCTGGACTGGATGGACAGCCAAGCAATTTCCCCAGGCTATCATGCCCACAGGGCCGAGGCAAGACGTGCTCTCGTCACAAACAAGCTGGTGGCTGGTGATGGTGAGAATGCCGAAGTGCAGGGTGGGTGGGTGCTTGAATCGGTCTGACTTACCCTGTAGCCGCAGACAGCTGGGGTACGTCACGACTAACCCTGACCCTAGCATGGTCTAGACCCTTCTCTGCCGATCCCATCGCCATGATTGTTGGGCGAATGTGTGGGCGGCGATGATGAGGGAGGTGAATGGCGACGAATCGCTGGACGGATGTGTGCTTCCGGCTGCTGGTTGCTGCTCTCTGGTCTGATTTGATCTGCCGATAATATTCGTGCTGGACTCGACCCTACTGGACTGATGATTGCCCGTTCCCGGCCTAGACCATCTCCATCGACGCCTCTAACCAGGGACGAACCACACGCGCTGCCAAAACTTTGTCTTGCGCTCTCGTCTTGCATCATTCCACTCGCCTCGTTCCGAGCCGCAGGAATCTCCGTCCGTCATCTTCTTCGTACTGCCGCACCGCCGCGATAATACAGTACTTTGCGATCCGGATCACCGTGCGCAGACGCCGCCGAGCCTGAATTCCCCATTTTCTGCCCCAGTTCTCTCTCACCTGGTTGCGCGCGAGATCCATCCTGCGCTCGTACACCCCCCCTCAAAGCTTCTGCGCTGTCTCGTTCTTATTCCCGGCCGTTAAGCTTGTTTCATTTGTTCGCGAGGCCCTTAAATCCCCCCGGACCTATCCTTTCCTATTCCCATACTCCTCCCGGAATCCGGGGTTAGATACCACGCCGCGTGCGCACAGAGCAACCACCGCGGGTCTGCCTTGCTGTTGGCTTTCTCTCTCTCACTGTCTCCGCGTGGACGGCTGCGGGATTTTCATTTGCTTTCCTGTCGGGGTTGAGCTGGGGCTGCGCTCCAAGGCGCGCGCAGCGGGACACCATCAAGAGGGGTGAGGAGAGTCGAGGAGGCTCATCTTCGGAAAGGGCTGCATGGATCTTCATCACACGCTGCAGCCTCCTCGTCCGGGGCCTGTTGAAGGACAGGGCTACTCGTTGCCTGCGCCCAACCGTCCCAATGGTCTCGCTACGGGACGGGGTCTACCGCCAGTCCTCGGCAACGGCTCTTCGATAACCGCAAGTCCGATATCGCCGGCCTATACGTCGCCTCGAGTCGGCACATCTCCTCACTCCTTGGCCATTAAGACTGAGCCGCGGGATGGTTATCAATACTCGACCTCAGGGGCCGACGAGGAAGGCGAGAGCCCAGCGCAGGACGCGGACGGGCCGGCAAAGAAGAAGCAGAAGCGTAACAAGCCGACTTTGTCCTGTCATGAGTGTGTGGAGCGCAAGACCAAGGTATGTAGCTCGACTTTCTGGCAACTAACATCTTGTGAAACATGTACTGATGTGGACCAAATAGTGTGATCGGGGACGGCCACACTGCCTGGCTTGTGAGTCTTGGTCACGCCGTGCTGCCATAGCTATCCATCTGTCTTACTGACCGTCATATAGGCATCAAAAGGCAAACAGACTGCACATATGCCGCTGTCGCCAACCTCTTGGAGTACGTCACTCGCCCAGCTTCACCAGAGCATCGAAAACTAACCCTCTGACGCAGAGAAACCACAAGGTCTGCGGCCAACGGTCGTCGTATGACCAAACCACCCAAAAAGAAATCCATCAGCACCACTGCCAAAGACCAAATACCCAATATCGCCGATCGCAGTTCTATAAATGGACGCACGGCCACCTCACGCGGAGCAGTCGCTCTGTCGACCGGCCTCATGTCGAATGTGCCGTACACATTCCCGTCCTCCAGCAACGTCTTTGGTGTTGGCTCTGAGCACCCCTTTGCCAACTACTGGACATGTGAGGGCGGCCTGCCCGAGGTCATCTCCGTACTCCCCGACAAGATTCAGGCTGATATCCTGCTCACGCGATACTTTGAGTGCGTGGACCCCGTCTATCCCATGATCCATCGCCAGACCTTCTACGCCGACTATGAGCACTTTTGGCAAATGTCCTCGATAGAGAGGAATAACACGGACGCCGCGTTCGTAGGCCTGATCTTTGTCATGCTCGCGCTGGGAGCGCAGTTTGTTTCGTCCACTTCGCCCCAGGAGAGAAAGCAGACGGCCGAGTTTTACGCGTCGGCGAGCAACCAGGCACTGCGAATGTCGTGTTACCTGAGCCAGGCGTCTGTGCGGACGCTGCAGGCCATGGTGTTGATGGTCTATTTCCTGATCAACGACAACCATGCCTCAGACGGCTGGTCGTTTGCCGGCGTGGTGGTCCGGCAAGCGTACGCCATGGGACTGCACCGCGATCCAAATATCGGTACGTTGCTATCCCTGCTTTCATATTAGCGGCACGAACTAATCCTGAGCCCCTTCTAGTCACACCCGATGCGAGCCCCTTTGAGAAGCAGCAGCGCCGCAAGCTCTGGCAAGCCGTTCTCCTGCAAGACACCTTCCTCACCGTCCTGCTCTCCCTCCCACCGTCTGCCACCCACACTGATGTCAACGTCGACGACCTCCTCGACGACGGCCTCTCCATCGCCTCCTCGGACCCCACCGACGTCGCCTACATCCGCGGCTCCTGGACCCTCACCAACCTCGTTCAGGAGGTCATTTGCTCCCCGCGCTCCCTCGACCTCCCCATCTGCACCACCGCGCGGCACAAGTCCAAGCTCATCGCCGACTTTCGCTCCGTGTACCGCTCCTTCCCCGACGTCTTCCGATCCTGGGACCCGGAGAGCCTGGCGGCCACGGCGGCCACGAACCCGCGCATCGTGCGGCAGACGCTATTCTTGACGAGCAACTACTTTCACAACGTGATGTTGGTGCACGCGAGCGAGAGCGCGGACGTGCCGGTCAACGTGAGGGGCACGCTGGAGGCGGCGCACGACGCCATCTCGGCGTTTTTCATGCTCTTCAGCCTGCTCGAGGCGGAGGCGAGGGTGTGGTGGCATTTCAACCACCGCGCGTTTTTGGAGGCGCTGTGCATCGGTAATGTGTTGGCGGAGACGGCCAAGGAGCCGGGCGGGGCGGAGACGCTGGCGAGGGATCCGTTGTTTGTGAGAGCGAAGGGCGATATCAGTAAGTTTGCTCCTCTTTGCTCTTTTATTTTCTCTTTTGATGGAGATCAAGACGCTAGTGATGTCTGATACTGACTCTTTCCCTGCAGCACGGATGATTGAGATTATGAAGTTGATGAGTGAGGATTCAGAGGTGGCGAGGACGAGAGTTCATGTTTTGTCGGATCTGCTGGTATAGAATATGGGTTGCTATTTTGTGTGTATATCTTTTGTGAGGCAGCTCTCTGAGCAGCGATGGGACGAAGCATCGGGAATGGCGTGGAGCATGATGAAACGTAGATTGTACATAAAATCGAAATATACCATGGGATCACTCTTGCAGCCATCTTATGCCTCTTTTGTCCAACTTTGTTTCATTATTATGACACGCCGCTCTGCTGAGTTACTATGAAACCGTGAAAAAGAAAACTCCAGCCATATTTAACGCCAATCATGCAAAGAAGAAAAAAAACTACAGACGGAGGAGCTTGTTTTGCGATCACCTCATTTATCATATCCCAGGCGATCCCCCCAAGTCTCGTCGGGCCCCATCAGAGGCTGCTGCTCGACGCCCGTCGGCTGATACCGGAACCCGTCCGCGACGACCGAATCGTCAAAAGTCTGCTCCTCGTACGCCGGCAAGCTCTCGTCATCGTCGTAGAACTCTGGCGTTGACCGCCCCTGAAGTAGTTGTGATGGTTGTGCTTGTTGCTGCTCGTGATGATAATAACGATTCTGGTACGAACAGAGCGGTCCGTTTGGGTACTCGACTCTCCCCTCCTCGGCAGCGACCATGTCACCGACCATGTCCGCGACGGAGCGCAGGCCCGCCAGATCCTCTGTCACAGAGGCCTCGTCGTCGCTGCTGTCATCCAGCAGCTTGCGCTCCGCCTCGGCCCTCTTCTCCTCGTCCACAACGTCACCGTCGCGCGCCTTGCTGCCGTCCCCGCTCGACCGCGCAAACAGGTGGGCGAAGAACTCCGCGACAGTCTGCTTCCTCGCGGCCCGAGCCGCGGCTTTTCTCTCGCGACGCAGGTGTCGAAGCTGATCCTTCTCCCCGGCCTCGCGGCGGGAGCGGAGGAGGGGGCCAAAGCAGCAGAGGCAGCTCATGAGGGCGAGAGCGAAAAGACAAAGGGTGAGAGAGGCAACGATGGCGCCAAAGATAAAGTCGGGCGTGATGGCGTTGCTGAATTCGCTCTTTGCGGTTTCAGTGATGGTCGTTGTCGTCGTTGATGCCGTGGATGTTGTTGATGCCGTTGGTGCCGTAGATGTCGGGACGGAGAGCTGGAGCTGTGCAGCCTTGTCGTCTGCCAGATTCTCTGGCTGCGTGGCCACCACGATGCCTGAGCGAGCCTTACCGTCTGGCCTCTGAATCCTCACGTCGAGGTGCACGTCACCATCCACCTTCTCGTCGTCGATGGTGTCGACACGGATAAAGAGGCGATCCGCGTCGTGATGGCGGCAGTCAATGGCCCACTGGGCTTCAATGGCTTGTCCGTCGCTTAATATGAAGGTGTTTGAGCCTTGACCGCTGCCCGAGCCGTGATGGAAGGGTTGCTGATTGAGGGTGATGGAGGACGCAAGACAGGGACCGGCTTCAAGAGTTGCGCGAAAGACAAACTCGAAAGTCTGTGGGTGTCAGTTAGTGAGAGTGTCATATAGATTCCCCAATGGAGGGCAAGTCGAGGAGGAGGAACTTACCTTGATAGCAAAGCCGTCTTCTGCAACGGGCACAGACAAGGTGACAATCTCCGTGTGACGAATGGCTGGAAAACAATCTTTGATCAGAACACCGTGACACTAGAAGGACGAAAGAAGTTGAAGAAAGACAAACGAACTTTGAGGCAGAGGAGCAGTGAACGCGGGGACGGCAAACAGCGTCGCAGCCACTACAGAATAGCGCATACTTGATGTTGGCGACGATCACGGGGGGGAAAGAAGAAGGGGG
>JAXOUE010000118.1:0-79335 GCA_036250105.1 Parasarocladium wereldwijsianum | reverse complement strand
TTTTTTTTTTTTTTTTTTTTTTTTTTTTTTTTTTTTTTTTTTTTTTTTTTTTTTTTTTTTTTTTTTTTTTTTTTTTTGGCTTGAACTCGAAACGGTCGCTCTCAAATGCCCAAAAGGGCCGCTGTCTGACGCACCGCTCAGCCTTATTCCTGGATGGTGCGTAAGCAGCATCAATCTCATGCATTGCTCCGGTCTTACTCCTGTGATGTATTGGAGTAGGAGGTCTCTGACTGGACTCGAAATCAAAACAGGAACGCGAGGGTGCAGCAACGCCCAGGCACTTCGTGACAAATCTTGCCTTATGCCTGGTGATACCGACACGACCCCACAGGTTCGAACCAGGCACGCAGATCACATTCAGAGAGTGTCTCATAGTCTCAGTAACGCCCAGTGACCTGAACTGGAATGTGGTGTCCAACGCTTATCAACATCTGTGATGAAATACGATCCGGCCTCGCGGAAGGTTCGCTAAGTGAACCCAGAAACCATCAACGAGGCTCATGTCACCTAGGACTTTTAGATAATTTTGTGACGGCTTGATGGTCACGGAAGTCACGACACAACCGTCAAATAAGTTTGGTCGTCTAATCTAAACTCCAGCGCCGGTGTTTTGCCTTGCAGCAGCATATTTGCCCAAGAAACAGTAACAAGATTCTAAATCTGTCCTCACAACGATTCTAGACAAGATGCCGAAGGACGCGCTGCAACTAAGAATCATGCGTCGGGCAGATCACGCCTGCAATGTGCGATCACGTTTGGAATTGAACACCGGTCAGCCAGCCACATGGAGCCGCATTGCTGTGCAACCTGCCCGGGAACCAGGTCTGACGTGCGTACGACGCCTTGAATGGGCAAAGCTAGAGATCGTGCTGGGTGTCACTTACAGAAGGCACGTCTGCCTGGCATCACATATGACCCTATTTGCTGAATTAGTAATGGTGATACTCTTCCGGACTGTTCAATTCTCGAGCCAGTATGCTACGATGAACATAAGAGCTTCGTAAACAGTTTGATAATTCTAACTTGCATAGGATGCGTTGTCAAGACTCATTACACAACCGATGGAGCCCTTTAAATTCTCTTGAGCATTTCAACCCAGACCAAATGTTGTTTTCGATGATACCATGTCATCCATATGCTTCCACTCACCGACATGGCTTATCGAGACTACGGGTTTTGACTCGATCGCCAAGTAGGGCAGTTTCCTACTTCGTCACGATACTGAGCTGATGTGAGATGTGATATATGACAGCGAGAGCCTCCGCGAGCCCAGTCAGTCTCGCTGTTCGGAACTCATATCCATGATTGGTGATCAGGCAGTCACACCGGCTCGGTGACGAGTCGTTCAGGCGAATGCGAATAAGACGCATGCGGCACTCTGAAGGTCAGGGAAAGCTTACGGGCATCTCAAGTGGCCCCGTACACGAGGAATCTCTGGAAGAGAGTTTGTCAGCCTGGTGTGAGAATGATGACATTCGCCAATGTCAGGCTCAGGCTTCCACTGGTTCATCAAGGGAGACTGTTGTGGCTTACACCAGCCAAACACAACGGCACATGATACGTCTGCTTTGCTGCCGAGGTTTCCGGGAAACGAGAAGAGGCGCAGATGTTGATTGTGAAAATGTAGAGAGGTTAAGAATGACGAGTGATGAGGACCGCAAAATGTATAAAAAGGGCCACTTCCTCCAGCTTCAGGTCCCAATTCTTCATCACGCTTCACCACAACAAAGATTTCCAACGAAACATATAAACCTTGTTCTACAACCTCCAAGTTATCACCAACATGGTTCAAGTCGTCACCTTTGCCATCGCCCTGGCGGCCGCTGGGAGCAGTGCCTCCGCGTTCAAGAACCCCTGCCCCGTGGGGACCCTTCAGTGCGGTTATACTCTCACAAACGGTGTCTTCGGTAAGTTCTACAGCATGTCGAAGTTCCCAAAAGCAAGGTGATCAGTCTAATCCCATGACTGTAGGTTACGCTCGTGAGGATCTCATTCAGGCTCTTGTCGAGGCCGGTCAGGACCTCAGCATCCCCGACGTCATTGAGCACAGCCGCTACTACTGCAGTGATGAGCAAGGAACCATCGGCACCAGTGTGAAGCTTTTCTGCGGCTCTCAAAAGTGCAGTGAGCCTGTTGAGGGCAACCCCGAGTCCCCCGGCCCCAACGCCATCTGCAAGGCTTGAGCGACAGATTTCATGAGTGTTCCTCCAAGGCATGAAACTTGGCAAAGAATGCTTGCCGAACTTTTTGAGAGAGAATGACCGTGTGGAAACCCACGATGCCCGCAGATCGTGGCAAAGTTCCGCAACCCTTTTTCTTTGTTAAAGCTGGCCAGCTATCTCTAGACTATTGACCGAGTATATACACACAGACCTCTCGCGAGCAACACGCTTTCCCCTCATAGATGTATTGATAGTCTGTGCTGTTCCCAGAGATACTTATCCTTCCAACCTTTTATATGTTTTAGGGCCATCCAACGCGAGCATATCTTGCGGTTCGCTTGACTATGGTTGATGTTCGTCGTCAATACCAGTACTTGAGATCTTTCAAGATCAGAATCTTTACCCAAGTGATATCTATATAACGAAGCTGAGATGCTGAACACAATTTGCAGAGACCTTGCCCAGAATCCTCCGTTAGGCTACGAGGACTACCAGGATCTCATTAAGACTGAACGGGCTCGAGCTGAAGGACGGCAGACACTATATGGATTCGCTGACGCTTTTCAGAATTCCTCAAGAGAAATATTGTCCATAATCTCGTAGAGGACGTGATGATGCAGGAAGACTGTCAACTCAGACACATATCGGAGAGGAATGAAAGCAAGCAATGTCGTTCCAGAATGATCAAATGCTTGTTATATTTCAATTCCAGTCACAGCAGTCATCAGTTGGGGATGTGGTCTAGGGGTATGACGTCGGCTTCGCATTAGTCGAACAGCGCTTGCTGAAGGTCCTGGGTTCGATTCCCTGCATCTCCACACTTTTTGCTTCCTTTTTCTTTTGACGTACCCCAGTGAGCTGCAATACAGCCTTTCAGCTCGACCACCCGTGTCTTTGCAGCAAGCTGTGGAAAAAATGGAGCATTGAACCGTGTCGGGAAGGAAGACTTTTGGAATTGGTTCATGCTCAGAAGTCCCTGCACGTCCCGGTTTGTACTACTAAAGCTTTGGACATTAAACACAAGATTAGACATTATCATTCTGAGAACAAGAATAACCCAAAGGATTCCATTACCGTATAGTATTTTAATTTCTATTCGCCTTCATTGTGTTCAAATGGCTCTAGATGCCCTCCCCCTGTTTTCACGATTCCTCTTAGCTTTCTGCGCCGCCTTGCTCCTCTTCATCCACGACTGGTTCATCTCCCTCCTGTTCTCCCAGAACCAGTTCTCGAAATCTGATTTCTTTTCGCCGTCCTCAGCGACACCTCCACTTCCCTGCCCCTCCTCCTCCTCCTCTCCATCACCATCTGCATCCGGCATGGCCAAGTCCGCATCGGGATTCGTTCCGTTCAGGAGATCAGGTTGCTCAATGTCCCCCGCCCAGAAGTTCTTAGCTCTTGAAGGGTGTGCTGTGTCCGGCGTGGGCGCTGCGCTACGAATGTTACGCCAGGCAAAGTCCTGCGCCGTATAAGGCGTCATCGGGGCAGCAGCGGCAGCTGCATCGGCGTCTTCCTCAATATCGTCGGCATCGCCCCCGTTGCCGAAGAAGCTGAATGGCTGGGCCTGAGCCGCAGCGTCGGTTGCATCTTCGCCAGTCTTGGACCGCTTGTAGAGAGCTTCGAGGGGATGGATCTTGTCCGCAGATGGCGTGATGGGAGGGGGAATCTTGATGGAGAGGGATCGAGAGGACGAAGAAGACACTGGCCGGCCCTTGTCGGCTTTTGAGGTGTCGGGCGTTGCCAGAACTGGCGCTTTCTCTGAGTCGGATGCATCATTTTCCGAAGAATCATCATCGCTGTCATCATCTGAGCTTCCGCTGCTGCTTGTTGAGTCAGAAGAATCAGCAGCGGGTTCGGGTTGTTTAGTCGGTGTTTTGAGAGCCGATTTCAGAGGTGTCGCAGCCGGTTTCTCTTCGGACACAGAGGCCTGCGGTATTTGATCCGCCTCGCTCTCAGAATCCTCATCCTCGTCGGAAGAGCTGCCACTACTGCTTGTCGAGTCGTCGGAATCTTCGGTCTCGGGCTCTGGCGTCTTTTCCTTCTTGGGCTTTTGCTTCTTGGGCTTCTGGGTTTTCTTTCTTTCCTTCTTCACCTCCACAGCTTCGAGAAGATTCCCGTCACCGTCTACCCATCCCTGACCCTCCACGTACGTAGCCGCCACCTTCTCACTCCCGTCGCCGGTGGCCTTGAGGAAACTGGGGAATTTGGTTGTCTTCTCAAACTCGTGCACCGTGACCTCGCGAGATTTGCTTTTCTTCCTCTTCTTGTCCGCTCTGTCCTCTGCCGATAAGTTCTTCATCGCATTTGGCGGAATCTTCGTCTTGAGCAGGCACTCCTCATCTTCGGTATATTTTGACTTTGTCCTCCTATCCGCTTGCTTTTGTTTCTTGTCCTTTTTTTCCTTCTTCTCGTCTTTGTCGTTGCTTCTCTTATCCTTAATCTTGTCGTCGCGGGATCGTTTCGCCTTTTTGCGTGACTCCTCGGGTGTTTCCGTCCAGCCGCGCTTGACTTTACGATCCTCCAATGTGATGCCGTTGATCACATCTGCTTTGCGCTTTTTGCTTTCTTTACGTTCACGGTCTTCGTCCAATGTCCGCGTGTGTCTCTCTTTCTTGGGGTAACCCTCTGGCTCCTCGCGGACCTCAGGGCGAGCCTTGCTAATCTTCATCTTTGCGCCCTTCAGTGTCGCGCCGTTGAGTTTCTTTTTCAGCTTCTCTGCGTCCTCCTCGGGCAGCTCAAAGTATCCGTAGCGTTTCTCGGGAAACGTTTCAATCGTGTGGAATGAGATATTGCGCGCCTTGGGGAGTATCGATGCGGACAGGACGGTTTTCAGCAGATCAGCATCGAATGGCGAAACGTGCAGACGTGTGTAGGACGTGTCGGAGGCGGTGGACACGGCCTGATCTGTGGCATGAGAAGCCTTAGCGCCTTCCGAGGGCATCCTCTCTATTCCTGAATTCTCTTCAAGGCGACGCGAATGCAGCAGTTTAAGCGCCAGGGTGCCGTGATTGGGATGGAGGTCGACAATTGCGGCGGTGCGACGACGACTTTTTAGCGGGACGCAGAATCGCGATAACCAGGGACCCACGTTCTGATTGGCTCTTATCTCACAGACCCGCTACTTACCTTTTTGGGTACTCTATTCATGTTTAATCAGGCATTGGATGATTGGAATGCTTTTCCCGAGTTGGACATGAGCACAATCGACTTCTTCTTCTTCGATGAGTCTCATGTAGTTTTCTCACGAATGTTACTATGGACTCTGCAGAGAAGTTGCTGACAGGTTACGAAAACGATCTGTCGCACTGCAAACAATTGCTGGGCATACGCGATCTTCCAAGCTTAAGCACTGTTCAAAAGCATCGCAACGACATTTCTTCAAAACATGATAATAAGCTTTTTGTTGCAGATATTTGAGCCTGATGATAGACGTGGAACATATCTTCGTAGGTCGCCCAAACAATTCATCTTTTTAGTCTCGAAGTCTAGGATTGTCCTCGAAGTAACATCTCGGATGAACCTAATCGTAAGTTGGCGTCCTGTTTGTCTTGACAGATCTGTACGAAGGATTCCAATACTCTTTTTCCTAGCCATTGAGTTTCCTCAGCTCATTTCTTATTAATCGAACGGCTCGTCATGCTCATCGATGGACTGTCACTCTATGGTTTAGACCTGTTTGTCCCCCATGCTTCCTAGAAGCCGTCCTCATAGGCTCAGAGGCTGTGATGCAACATTCTGAGTACGGCTTTCACTCTTTCACCAAGTACACCAAAGAGGCGAATAGCTGACAAGAGCAAATCTGCTGCCTCGTAGGCCCGACAGTTGGACAACATGGCACAGGCCTCTCCATGTGGTGATTCGGAGGAACGCGATGATAATGGGATAGGGTGCGTCCGGGTTGTGCGGCCGAAGCTGATCATCAGTGGGCCAGCTGAATGTTATCGTCGATCGTCATGTGACAGGGATGTGGCGATTATCGCTAGCACGTAGTAGTAGTCACTAGAGGGGATAAACCCTTGCGATCTGTGGATTCTTATCTCAGAATATGAGAGGCTGTGGTCCAGCTCCATCTTGAAACATGGAGGGCTTTCGTGTTGTCCGGCCCAACTGGGTTTCAACGGTTCGTGACTGCGACCCGTGATGCGCTCCGAATCTCGTTGGTCAGAGTTCAGCAATATTGCAGTCCAAATGGTACAAGAACATGTGTCATATCCTAATTGCTTGATCTTGAGTTCAATATTCTATTATGCGATAAGTCTAGCTTTCTTTATGGGGCCTAGTATCCTCAGATGTGCCTGTCGATGCCCCCTTGTTCCAGTTTCTCGATACCATCAACTGATGATCCCGTGGACTCAACATCTCTCACAACTTCATGAGTTACCATGATTGCTCCTGCTCCGTCGGTCTTGTGGGGGAAGATCTCCTCCTGACTGTCGTTATTGCTATCCATGGCTCCGCCAACCGCTCGACTCGTCATGCCGTACTGCCCAGCAGCATGCATGCTCTTGTTGGTCGGCCGAGCTTGCGTATACTCGCGATGGCTGTATGATTGCAGAGGGATCGAGCCGGTCTTTCGCGTGTTCGAGCGGCCGTATGGGTTCTGTGATGTCTTGTGCGAGGAAAGGCCAAGGGCGCTGTTGAGGCCTGGGATCTTCGCGGCAACTTGACGGAGTGATGGGATGCAGGAGCACACGACCAGTGAGCAGAGCTCAACGCCTGACCAGATCATTGGCTCTGCCAGGTCAACTGGGATAATTTGTGAGTAAATCCCTCGTGGAGACGATGGCAACGGTTGTTAACGTACAGGTGTCGTCCGCACCAATGCGCTGGACGTTTACGATTCGGATGATGGAAATGATACAAACGCTACGACACATCAGCATCTTTTTCCACTTGAATTGCAATTGTCAGTGAAGAGCACTCACAGAAGACCAAGTGACAACATGGCCACGAGTCCAATCCTCTTAGCTACAGGCAATTGGAGCTTCCACATCGCCGGGATCGGTTGAATAAACAGGAAGAGATCGGTGCTCATGTTGAATACAAACTGAGTATTCGGTCAGTAAGAGACAGGAATCATGAAATTACGGGAGGCTTTTATCCACATACCGTCGTCCACCAGAGGACGCGCAAGTCCAGACACTCTCCCACAATGTCTTCCCGCCACGATGCTTTGATGGGCCTGCACTGAAATACGACGACGCAGACCTCCTCGATGGCTTGACACGCGAGAAAGGCGATCAGAATCTTATTCATGATCTGCAAAACTCGGCTGGGTTGGATTCGAATGTACAACAAGGCGAATGATATCTTGGCCAGAGCAACGCCTACGCTGAATGTCGATGAACAAGCGGTGATGAACTGCGCGGCAAACCTGTCAGAAGAGGATCAAGTTTTGGGCTGGTTGCGTACTGACCATGGAGAACTTGTCATGATCCGGTTGAGACACGTCGCCCTTATGCTTGCCGAATCCGACCTGAGTGCCTGTGCCAAACGTCAGTCCTACATATAGAACGACATTCCATTCATGGTAAACTTACAGAGAAGTACGACAATCTCGAAGGCCATCAAGAATGCCTGTTATCAAAAGTCAGAGTCATACTGTTGAATTTTTCGTTACTGCACTGACCCAAGCAGCTGTAATAAAGTCTGTTCGAAGTCGTTAGCTCCGTTCTCAAGTCCCTCATGCGGTGAATTTGGTGTGGTCTTACAATCATCGCCGCCGAGAACCTTCATACTGGTTCGAACCCACAGTCTCAACGCGATCATCAGCGTTGAAATGCTCATGACGACTGCCGCCGCCGCGATCAACGAGCCGCTCAGATCCCCAGGCATTTTGTGTTGTGTGAGCGTGGAAGCCTCCAGTCCGCGCCTCGTCGATCACGCTCGGGTGCGATCAGAGCTTTTGGGAGGCGGATCAATTCGCAGATCATCAGGGAACTAGAATTTCGAGGTCATCGGGCCAAGTCAAGTAGCTTTTGTACAAATGGAGGGAAAGGAACCTCAATACTGGCGAGGAGACGCAATGCGAGAGAGGAACCACTACTGTTACGTGTTGACTAAAATCCAGAGCAATATGCCCCAAGCGCGCCTTGACCACTGCTTTCCTGGCTAAGGTTGTGGAGAGCCCAAAGATGAGCCAGGATGCGCAGAAGACTTGAGCCTAGTCAACTGCGTGTCCAAGCTGGGACCATTTGCGCTGATCCTACCTCCTCTAGAAGGATGAGCACGAGACGCTAGAGGAGCTAATGCACAGCTGGGGAACTAAATGATGATGATCCAAGGTGTCCACGACAGCAGACAGCGCCATCACGAGGAGCCCGAAGGACCGAAGCATAGTGATGGGACCTACCCCCAGTGGACTGGAGCCACGCAGCTGCACAGTGTTGGCGTCGATGGAAATCCTCCGAGGGTGCTAACGAATGTCTTCGCTGCCTGCCCCAGAAAATCTCTCTGGTGCCCGGACGGTGGATAGCTGAAAAAGGGGCCAAGGTTTGACAATAAGCCGTCATCCCTGGCTTTCCATTTCGAGTGGTTCCGGGGAAGCGGAGTGAGTCCGGTGTTGAAGACATCCGGGCTGGGATCCCCCTGACGGAGGAGAGTCCAACCGTCGCGTCGAGTCCACTCCAGCGTCGATCGAGTGATGCCCTTCTTGGGTGCCTCGAATGTGGGCGAACTCAAGGCTCGTTAGCAGAAGTTTGTCTCATAGGGATTGCAAAACCGTGAAATGAGATTATTCCAGCAAGTGGTCGGCTTCTTTGGCCGCTGTATGAGGACGACATCGCATACATGGTGGGTGTATTAGTGTTCCCAAGCGTACCAGCGAGAAACAGACTAGACGGCCTCGCCCGTGCGCTCGTTTTGGTCCGTACAGCTATCACAACTAGAACCGTTTGAAGACGTATTGAATCCGGGGAAGCGATCCACCTGAAGATTGAGGACGGATTCCCCGCGACACTAAGACACTAGGACATGATCTTAGTGGCAAAGTCCCTTCAGCGCTCTCTTCGGAAAGTACTTGGATGTCAATAAACAAAGGACTTGCAAAATTTGGTATTTCTAGACAAGATTATCAGCGATAGCTCTCACTGCTTGCCAAAATGGCTTTCATTTTGGGGGAACTTTGGGAAGCAGTACAATTCTAGGGCCGAGTTCTCAGGGGTCGTTTACGGAATTGGATAACCGGAGAAATAACAGGGGTCGTCGACGCCCATTCTCATCGGGTCAAGTGTTTTAATGCAGCAAAGATGCTCAGCCACTTTGATTGGACGTCGCATCGGACTGGGGATGCCGGACCTGCATTCTGAAGCAGCGTCACTTTTGCAGATCATCAGGCGATGCGACGTTATGTGATAGAGGATTTGTCTGCCATTCACGCGCCTACTGGTGAAGCATGTGCGCATAATATTCTCTACAGTGCAAAGACGTGTCTAAATGCTTCTGCTTCCCTGGTCGAGGCACTGACATCACCTGAGAGAAACATGCACAGTACTTGATCTCGGATTCAGGAGTTCTTGGTCCGATCTGAAAATGTACACACGGGATCCGATTGGGAGCAAGCAAACAGCCGCTTCCAAATGTCGTGTAATTGTCCTGAATATGCTTAGCAGCTGAGCCGGCTCACGGAATGCCGCTTCCGCGGTACCCCTGATCCCGACATCCACTGTTGGATAGACGAGATGACTGCGGAGGTATCGCCCGATGCACAGACGTAGAACTGTCTAATCTGCCATCTCGAGCGCAAATCAAGGTGACTTTTCCTCTGGGTCCTTGGGCCAGCAGCGGAAGAAATTCGCAGACAAGGCCCCGAAAGAGCACGAGCACAGCTCGATGATAGTGGTCAGCCACCGAGAGGTGGCGGTTCAGCCACCAAGCTGAACGCAATAATGACTATTCCCGTCTTGTTTAGATCTGCATGTCAATGCGGCGGCGTAGTTCTCTGCAGTACATACAACACATGTTACGCGTTTCAATAACTGAAGCAAGAGATGAATGATGGAAGCCCCCCCCCACCTTCTTCTCATCTGGCTGAACCAAACGACCAACAATTTGAGTCCAGACCTGAGACAAAGGGACGAGGGACGAGATCGGAAGGCCTAAAGCAGGCACTTCTTGCGGCGACGGGAAGGCTGGGCTACAGCGTTCGGCTGACTATCTCAGTATGACGTGGAATATTTGTAAAGAAATTGCATGGCAAGGCAAACCATTTGCCTCGTCTTTGTTGAAAAGTTCAACAGATCTAGGGCTCGCGTGTGCAACGTCGACTGGTCACGACAACCCGTTTCTCTGGCGCCGTTCGCCACTGAGAACTAGATAAGGCCCGCGACATATTGGGCTTCACCGTGTCTTTGCGCTGCACTTCGTCTTCGTACTGTATGAGGAGAGAGTCGATCTCGAGGCGCTTCAGTGGGACGGCGCTAACGAGTCTTGGTCCAGCCACAGCGTCTCGGCTTCATCCATGCAGGGGTCAAGAGTTTAGAACCAACAATCGTATTTATGTGGTACGTTCAAGATATGCACGGTAGAGAATAATATTCGGGGTTGGAAGTCCCCGAGCCGAATGAAATCTTTGAGCAATGGCCTGCTTCACTGAGTCAGTCGTGCAGGGATCCTATCGGAAGAGCAGTAGTCGTTGTGACAATTTGCTTGAGCACTTGTGTTTATGCCAATAGATGCGTCTGGCTACATGATTGTATTTCGATGTGGTGATTCAATTTCGGCTTGGTTCTGTGACTCAAGGTCCATGAAGTCTAGTACTTGGGACGACCAGAGAGGGTGGACTTTGGTTGTTCGTGTGCCAAATTTTGATACTGGAAGGGCTTATTTCCCACGAATTTGGGTAAAGAATTCCTCGGTGTCAAAGCAGAGATTATGATGTGTTGTGCAAAAGTGAATCGCACCTTTCGACTATGCCACTCACAGACCCCAACTTTTCTGTTAGACATTTGACAACACAAGGTTCGGCATTTTGTTTTTTCCAATGAACCATATTTTCAGACAATTTCGATGCGCTAAGATCAGCAAAAAATCTTCATTAGACAGGCTTTTCGATTGAAGGGACGTTGGTTAGTCTAATTAACGAGTTCTGCTTCATGACCCAAGGGCTCTAATCCACTAATGTACCCCTGTAGAGTCTTTGCTCATCTGAATAAATGACGATGACTGTGAAGAAACTCTCGCTCAGTGTGATTACACAAGTCTTCGACAGCAACGTCCAGAAATGGAGGGTAACCCGCTTATTATAGGAGCGCTTCAAGAATACTTTCATGGCTGGCCGAAGGCTAAGCGCGTTTGAACTCGGGGCGATGACGTTAAATACTGTAAAGCTCAGTCTGAACAGCGCAGCAACTCGGGACGCGTGAACTGCGCACATCGAAGAACCTTTAGATGCGAGTCAATGCCACACGATCACATGTGAGGCTGGAGACTGCGGTTTAGGTCGTGTAGGCTATAGATAGCATCCCCAAAAAGGCTCACTTCGCAGGTTTTCGAGAGAAGTCCCTCTTTGAGACATTTCATATTCTGTCAATGGTAAATTTCATCAAGATTTTGCCCGGGAATTCCCGATATCCGCGAACATCAACTTCAAGCGGCATGGCGGACGTGATTCGAGGGTCAGGGTTAAGCGCGCGCGACCCGATCCAAACACCCCCCAAGAATTTCAATACCTCATCAACAACACAATGCTATCTAATGCTTGTCGGCGCGCGCTCACGACTCGAGAGCTACGGTGACGCTCTGATCTGGTCAATGATACCACGATTACCGAGACCTGGGCAGCTTCGCAGGCTCAGCACTCCTTTGCTCAGGAAAGCAAGGCCTGGCTTCCCAAGCAGCACGCGGCGATGGACGATTGAGCCCCGAATTTTAGGAAGCCCTTCCTGGGCTAGGAGCTTCGCAGTCGCATCGACTCGAGGCGGCGGTGGAGGCTTCCCAGGGATTGGAGATACAATCTACGCGGTATCTACCGCCCCTGGTCGAGCAGGTATTGCAGTAATCCGCATATCTGGACCCTCTTGCGTCGACGTAAGTGACACCCCCAAGACGTTTCAGCTGGGTTTTTCTAAATGTCGCAACAGGTATATAAGTCGCTATGTCCCAACAAGAAGCTCCCGAAACCTCGATACGCCGCCGTTCGTTCGCTTTACCGACCCTCCGCCTCCCAACCCGAGATCCTCGACTCGGAAGCTCTCGTTCTCTACTTCACTGCACCCAACACAGTCACAGGCGAGGATGTCCTCGAATTACACGTGCACGGCGGGCCGGCTACCGTGAAGGCTGTCCTCTCAGCCATTCCGCAAAGCACCTGTCCACCTAGAGCCGTCGTTCGCTATGCCGAACCAGGCGAGTTCACCAAGCGAGCATTCCTACACGATCGTTTGGATCTCGCGCAGATCGAGTCCCTCAGCGACACCCTAGCCGCCGAGACAGAGCAGCAGCGTCGGGCGGCGGTGCGGGGGAACTCGGGCGCGCTTGGCAAGACCTACGAATCGTGGCGCGAGAAGCTCCTGTACGCGCGAGGCGAGATCGAGGCGTTGATTGACTTTTCAGAGGATCAGCACTTTGATGAGAGTCAGTCTGAGCTTCTGAGAAATGTGAGATTGCAGGTCGCCGATATCATCCACGGCATTCGCTCCCACGCAAACGGGAGCCAGAGGAGCGAACTGCTGCGAAAGGGCATTCGGATTGCCTTGCTTGGACCGCCGAACGCGGGCAAGAGCTCGCTGATGAACCTGATTGTCGGACGAGAGGCGTCTATTGTTTCAGGGGAGGCGGGGACTACGCGTGATATTGTGGAGGCGAGCCTGGATATCCGGGGCTACCTTTGTTCCTTTGCAGACACAGCCGGCTTTCGAACGAGCCATAGCCCTGGTCTGATCGATGGCGGCGAGGGCATCATAGGGGCAGTTGAGACGGAAGGCATCCGGAGGGCGAAGCTCAAGGCCAGAGAGTCGGACATTGTTGTCGTTCTGGCATCCGTCGAGGCTGGACCTGCGGGGCCCTTCATCTCCTACGACAAGGAGACGCTAGATCTGGCTAGCGAGGCCCAGGCGAGCTTGGTCATCATCAACAAGACGGATACCGTGGCCGCAGACCATTTAACAGCGCTCGTCCAAGACTTTACAGCGCAGATCGCTCGTCAGACGCCGGCGCTTAGCCACGCCACCGTCATCCCCATATCCTGTCTTCAAGCCCAGCTCCCAGTCTTACATCCGCCAGCGGCAACAAATTCGCCATCTTCGTCATCTGCGTCGTCACCTGGCTCTCCTGACCCCCACGCGGATCAAAGCGGCCTCCAATCTGTCGTCGACGCACTCACGCGCACCTTCTCTTCCATGACCGACATGCCCCTGGACCAACAAGACCTTCTCGGCGTCACCGAGCGACAGCGTCAGCTTCTCGAAGAATGCCAAGGCCACCTGGAAGCCTTCATGACGGAAGCGGAAGAGAGGTCAGACGGCTCCGACGCAGATTCGGTGCTCGCAGCCGAGTTCCTCCGGTACGCTGCCGACTGCCTCGCTCGGATTACCGGAAAGGGTGAGAGTGGCGACGCCGAAGACGTGCTCGGCGTGGTATTTGAAAAGTAAGTATCGATTCTGCCTTCGTATAATGTCCTTGCTGCCTAGGGGGCTTTTCTGCTGTCAGATTGCTTTCCTCACCCAATGTCCTTTGCTTATGTCATATCACCTTATATCGCGCACAACTGACATCACAACTCATTCCAGGTTCTGCGTCGGAAAGTAAGCACATGACTTGAGCGTCCTAGTATGCCGAAACGGGCAGGGGGCGACGTTCACACCGGCGTTAGCGATTAGGCAGCGTCAATAATGATACACTCTCCTTGTCCATACGTTTGGACGTCGCAAAAAGGCGGGAAAGGCTCTGCTTACGTAGTCCCACCTCCCGGGTCATGTTCGTCCCTCAGCCGTTCTGCATGGCTGCGCGTTTACGCGACGTTTCATTCGTTGTGGATAACCCGGGGGGTCCCGCTGATGACATACCAGAGCGATATTCTTTTCTTGATCTTCTGACCGACCGAAGGAGTCAGAGAAGATGCAGGCGTATGCATGTTTCTCGGCTCGCCATCGTGTGTAACCTTTCAAGTGACATGGCGACGGCGCCTGTATTCAACGTCATTTCTGTGCGACTCTCGGTTGCCAGCGGCATGAATGCAATATGGCTATTGAAGGCGCTTCTTTTGAGCTATTTACGCGCGAGGATAATGTAATGCCCAGAATGTTTATGATATAGCTAACGAGCCAGGTGGGAGATGCGCCAGTCTGGGTAGAGCGATTTGTAGGTTTCATGTCACGACTATGATCAACAGCATGAGGAAGATATTTTGCACAGAGAAAGCAGTCTAATAGAAATTGGTCTATATAAAAATAGCAAAAGAACGAATACACACACACAAAAAGGAGGAGAGAGAAGCAAAAGCCCAAAAATACAAGACGAGTGGACGAATCAGTCGGCTCGTCCACGACAGCCAAGCGCAAACTGACAAATCACAAAGCAGACCCCCATTCGCAAGCACAACTCCAGAACCCCCAGATCTGATTTGCACAGAATCAACCCGCAGCCATACGAGAAAGCAGCCTTGCACCCGATGTATGCGTGACCGCGTCCCATGACTCACCACCACGGAAAGCGGCCCCAGGAATGTGGATGGTCTAGTATCCCACCTCTAGGTCAAATCAATCCTTCTCAGTAGCCAAGGTCGCCCCAGGCTCACCGAGTCCCAACGCCCGTGTACCCCGGATTTCGATCGTCTGTAGAGCGCCCCTCGAATGAAGACAAAGAGCTACGATGCGTGACCAACGCCGACCGAAAAGCCCCGGCGAAAACGAAAAGCAAATTGTAGTACAGTGGGGAATACCATCTCATGATCGAGGCTTCCTCTATTTGTTGTCGCTGCCGTTGTCGTTACCGCTGCTGCTGGAGCCAGTACCAGAGGGAACGTTGTAGCCACTGCGGCCAAAGTTGATGAGCTCCATGTTCAAGTCGGATGAGTAGGAGGCCATTTTTGTTATTCGTTCAGTGATGACTGTGATGCTGAGTGTATCTTGAATGTTTGAATGATGCACAATGCAGAATGGTGATGCTTGTGATGTTCTTGAGGACGTTGATGGAGGCGAACAATGTTGTATGCTGGAGTAGTGGAAAGGCAGTTGTTGATTTGCAATGGTATCACTGAGGTGTGTCAAGGCGTTTGTAGTAGACTGTTTGTTTGGTGTGAGGAAGATGGAAAGATATTCTCAGACTCGGCCGGGATTTCACGAATCTTATATATTCACGTCCGAGGCATGTCGTTCGACTTGACGGACCTGTCACAGCCGGCTTACACAGCTCACGGCAGGACCTCTCTCTCTTTACGTCAGTCCGCTGACATGACGGCCGCATGGTACTTTCTGCATGCCCGAATATCCCAGAATGCACAATCCAGGAATAATCCGCGCCTTCGATCTATTCGAGGAGAGTCCTAGAAGGCAGTGGATCGGACTGTCCAGGCTGACGCGTGTGGGTATGGAGTGTGGGTGGGCTCCGAGTGCCGAGCCATGATGCGCCACGAAACGTGGGATGAGAGGTGTCGGTCGCCTGGTGACATCGGAATCCTAATAATGCATCCGGGTCCCTGATTTGGAACGATGCTTGGGACGAGTTGTGACTGGTGGAAAACACGGTTTCCACAGACAGGGTCCTGGATGAGTTCACCTCGGGAGATATGCCGCAAGGAGCGTGACCCGGCTCCTCGTGACTGGCCCACGCAGCCCTGTCGCAAGTTCAGGAACAGTCGTGTGTATGCGGTCGATTAATTAGCGGCGTATGCGACCGCTGTGTCATCGCCGCCCGCCGGATCCCTGAGGGCACATTCCCAAGTCGTATCTGTGCGCTCCATAGGGCTGAAAAGGTGGCGGATGAGAGTGCCTTGCAGTCTGTCAGAGATCATCCTCACGCCTGCATTGCGCTCAATTACGAGCACGCACAAAATCTGCCAATGCGTACCGAAACTCTCGTCATGGCGACAGGGGGTCTTCCCACATGTGCGATCGTTGTGGCAGGGCAAAAAGGGTACGGTGCCTATTCTCAGACAGATCGCTGCGTCTCACGCCGCGTGTGAGAGTGCGTGAGAACGAGATCGGGCGTCGAGTCCAGTAATCAGCGATGACTGCTATTTTTTGATCGATACTCGTCACTGGGTCATCTCAGTCAGCGCGTAGTAGGCTATGTCACGTCGCAGCAATCGCGCCGCGCTTTCTGGCTGCTTCCACCCTGCTTCACGGATGTCCACTCTCGCCGTGTCAGGGACTCGGACCTGACGTTGGCAATTCAAAAAGCTCACAGTGTATCATTAGTAAAATGTCGATATTTGCTTGTTTCGGGACATTGCCGATGCGCGCGGAACGAGGCACGGGCACCGATGTCATTGGGCCGCACACGACAATTACCGGTGCCCGTGAGATGTGAGCCAGTCATTACTGATTTTTTGGCTCAGTCAGAGCAAGACAGGGCGCAGGCCGCAGCATTGTCGCAGTCATCCTTAAGGTTGCATTCCGCCTTTTCGCTCACGGCCGAATGGCAGTGACAAGAAGGGCGTGGGGTGATGTTGCGGATGGAGCGAATGAGAGTCCTCGCTGGGCGATGCCCTGCATGCACACAGTAGACAGGTCGCAAACAGGTCGTTTCGTGAAGCTGGGTCCCTGGTGACTGCTGCGAGCGCTCGTAACGTGCTCATATCGGGTTGACCGTAAATAACGTCGATACGTGCACATACTGAGTCCATCGCGAAGTAAAGGTGGTTCAGGGTCTACTCATGATCATCACGCGCGTCGCGTCGCGTTCTACGTACGTCTTCAGCTTGCGCTTCAAAGGCTCTTTGAAAGTTTCATTTCGGTCAGGCAACCGTGAATTTTGTGTTGCGCCATCCCGCGCGGCCAAAGCGAGGACTCGTCATGTTGACGTTTGTTGCTGCCTAGATCTTTTGTGCGCACATAGACGGGCAACCAAGTCGCCTACGTAACACTTGTCAATGCTCCCGGCAGGAAACGTGTCGACCCCAGCACTTGGGTCAGGCAACTTGGGAACAGGTTCAAAGGTGGTGTGGTCATTCTGGCGTGAACACCTTCGCGCCCAGGTTCGACTCGAACAGGGGCAAAGGGGGGGGGGGGGGGGGGGCAAAGCGACATAGTCTATCAACACCAACAATAATGCCAGTCAGCTCAGTATTTGCGTACCTACGGATACAAGGAGCGACATACCATTTTCGGCCACGAAAGGGCGCAACAAGACTTGCGGCTGCCAGTGTGTCCTTATGCCTTGTAGGTCACACTTGCTCTTCCGGAATCTGACATCCTCCCAACGTCTGATGACAAAAACAACACGCGACAGGCCGGCCAAGAGACCGTAAGGCGGACGCCAAGTTTGACGCGATAAAAATAGCCTGTAGGTGTCCATTTACCTATTGCGTTTATCACTCAGCCAGATCTAGCGATCGTCTATCATCCAATCGGCGTTTCCACCGACACTTTTCCGTTTCTCACATCAGCCGTCAGCAGTGGTCTCCATTTATCCCCTGTGCAATCAGCATCACGAACCGAAGCGACGATGATTCCAAATATACAAGCCAGGCTCACGGTCTGTGGGGATTCACATGCCAACACGTGGGCGCGGGGTTGCCAAATCGGCCGTATCGGCAGCAAGGAACTCCGTGTGTCGCTCGTGGCCCCCAAATCAGCCCTGTCTGTTCGATGCACTTTCTTGGAAAGTTTCAGGGGCTGCGATCGAGAGATCATCCGAAGAATGGAAATACATCCCTCCGTTGCTGAGTCACTTGCCTCCAATCCCGTTGTCGCATGGCCCCAGACCGGCGATGCCCTCACCCTTTGTTGGCCGAAGAACCGACCGCCAAGCCGAAGGGAGATTGAATAAAATCAATACAGTCTGTGGTTTGGCGCAACATCCTTGCATTCAATTTCGCGAATCTTGAGTCACCTTCTATCCTCTGTCTGCGATGTGGAATCTTACAAAGGATACAGCGGCGTAGTACGCGCGTCAACATTGCCCGTGATCGAATCAAAAAGTACTCGCTTTCGCGACGACACAAGTCCTTCTACATAGGGAGAATGGGAGCATTAATTGCCTAATGGGGACAAAGAGGAGAATGCGAGTGCAAGGCCTGGGGATCCGACCAAGGCAGTCACATTCTCTATATTACGAAGAAACTTATCTAGTCCCACGTAAATGTCCACATCATGGCTACCTTCTCATGCACTGGGCAGTATGTCGAGCTTCACCCTTGGACACATCGTTTCCTTCAATTGAGAACGAGCAGGTCATTGATCTCAGGAGCCAAAGTATCAAGGCTCAACAGTGATCTCCCGGCATACTATGGCATGCCACAGATGATCACCATTAACCAGCTCGAAAACAAAAGTCGTCGTTGCAATATTTCAGTGAGCAATCATCATTCCCCTGAATATCACTACGAGTCATTCCTCAGCACCAAGACAAACGCCCTAAAGCAGACGTTGCATTTCGGCCCCCATCCTCATGTGTTCCCTCCAGCCCCCCTCCCATCCCCCCTCTCCGCTTCGTCTCCCACATCTGACGGAACTTTTCAATCCGAACCCCTCAAAGTAACGTCCAGCGATGCATGATGCACCAAAGGGACAGGATCGGCCCCCAAGCGTGATCGTGCTCAAGTGCGGCTCGCACGTGTTGGGGGGGGGGGGGGGGTGGCCTTCAACCCCCTTTTGCGCTCGTGGTGGGGGGCCAGCACTTGATGAGTAACTGCAAATGGGGGCTTCAAATCACTTCTATGCCTATGAAGTTGGTGATGTCATAAGTCTCCGAAGATGGTGGTCAGGTCGCTCCTTTGATATTCCTGGTAGGCGTTCCGAACAACGTCGGTATGCTTAGGCTGCACCAGCAGAGCAGTCGAGGAGGCAGAGCACTTTTGGGGAAGACTCAATGGGGCGATGATCTGTGAATTCGCCTACAAGTCTTGCCGAAGGCTGATTCATCTTGGGGGCCAAACACCATCAGAAATCGCCCAGGAGTCCTTCGTGTAATAAAAACAGGCTGCACATCATGAAGGTATCACGTGCCCCAATGTTGGCTTAGCTAC
This sequence comes from Parasarocladium wereldwijsianum, assembly GCA_036250105.1. Lineage (NCBI taxonomy): Eukaryota > Fungi > Ascomycota > Sordariomycetes > Hypocreales > Sarocladiaceae > Parasarocladium > Parasarocladium wereldwijsianum. The sequence continues at coordinate 60,048 of JAXOUE010000118.1, read as the reverse complement.
AAAACTTATCTACACATCGCTAGGAGCCATGATGAAGAATGGACATTGACGTTCTCTAGACTCTGTGTTGCTGAATCGCCAGGAATGGCCGTTTGACAGCCTTGGGTTGCAGTATTTATAGCTCGTCCTTTTCGTCCTGGACGCCACTGAGATCCTCCATCGCCATAATCTTCACGACGAGACTCGTCCAACCAGTAAAGTGTTGGGTCCTTTGACCCGCTCCCGTCTCGGGGTTGTATTGTTCCCAAGCAAAGCCCGTTTCAACCCAGCTATCGTAAACGGTCTCCACGAGGTTCTTGCGGAGCTGAACGTAGAGTTTGCGAGCCTTCTCCTGGAAGGGACCACCATTCGTGGCCACGTTCTGTCATCCTATTAGCTCAGTACATGAAATGTGGGTATAAGCCTTGACTCACGTGAAGTTGACTGAGGACCATGTAGTTGATAGGCATCCAGACCGGAGATCTCCAGTAGTTTTCCCCTGTCCCATAGTGTTCGCTCTGCTTGCTGAGGCTGCGGATACCGTACGGACTGAACAGGTGCTTCTCGTCACCGACAAGATCCAGTATTTTGCCAAGTTTGGGATCGTCAAGCTCCATGAGCCCAACCAAGAAGGGGAAAAGAGAAATGTACCCCTTGTGACAGACTAGCGTGTTCTCCTCAAATTCATCCACGGTAGCATCGCAGAAGCAGCCTTCCTGTTCTGACCAGTGAAGGTCCACGAGATTGCGCTCGATTGCATTCAGGTTCTTGCTGAGCTCAGCTGCCTCTTCATCCTCACCTAAAGCCTCGGCAATGTTTCTGAGTGACTTGGTCATCAGTCCGACCCAGGACATGAGGTCCACGTGGAGCTCAGCGGGGTGAGGGGGTTGGGGACGAGGATAATCATCTAAACCACTGGTGAGACACAGCTCTTCACTGCGTCCGCGCCATCGGTATGCTTCCTTGGACGAAAATGCCTCGCGGTCGTAGGTCTTGATGTCACCACGTTGGGTCTTGCGAAACCAGTCGTATTGCCGGCGCAATAACGGGTACATCTTTTTGAGGTAGCTGTCGCCCAGCTCAGGATTCTCCAGGTGCGAAGCGCGCAGCGGATCACTGCCGGCCTTGCCTGTCTGCTTGACAGTTTCCAAGCGCTTCATGAAGCTCTCAATGATGAGAAACAGGGTAGGCGGGTTGGCATAGTGAGGGTACTGGATTTGAAATTCCTCAGGGACCTTGCTGCGAGCCTCGGGTCCCAGGATCTGCTCGCGGGGAATCCAACCGTCATCGTCCATAGTGTTATACCAGCTCTGAACAATCTCCAACACGAGGTCAATATCCCAATCAGCGATCGGAATAAGGTGAAACCCTTCGTCCCACAGAAATCCACGGGGGAAGAATGGTCGCGATGGCACACTGGTGAAGAGCTCATAGGGCCCCTCAAGCTTTTGCTTATTGCGCGAGCGTGCGGCAGCTGTCTCTTGCCAGAAACCCTCGTTGAGCTCCTCGTACTCTTCCGCGTAAGATCGATCGACCAATTGCTCTCCTGAAAAGTACCCGATGCCACCAATCAAGTTAGAAAACATACTCTTGGCGAATTTGTCAAACTTGGGCTTGTTGAAGGGAGCTTTGAGGTCAAAAATCTGATGGAAGCGACCAGAGAATGCCTCGGATGTCTTTGTGATTTCCTTGGTCACATCGTCTGAGGTGAGGTCGCGATCATCAGATGCGGAATCAAAGATGACATCAAACTCGAAAGAACCCTCGAAGGTCTTTTGCACAATATGAACGTTTCCAGTTCCTGGATTATGCAGCAGTCGGTAAACTTGCCACGCCGGAGGAGGATTTTCAGGGTCGATCTTGTCTTGGATCTCCTTGACGGACTGCTGAAGCTGCATGTAAAGCATGTCTCTTCCTCGCCACATGTTTTCCTCTGTTAATTTGAAGCTGTTGACGATGGTTTCGGTGCCGCTCCGAATGTGGCTGAACATATTGTCGGCCTTGGGGTGATCGCCTTCGCCCTCCGTAATGGTCATGGTGTACTGACCGAGACCTTTAGAGTGCCCCTTGATCGTCACATCGCCTTCAAATCCTAGCTTGTTGCCCGTGCCTGAAGGTGTGAGCTCGCCATCGCCTTCTTGTGCGATGTAGTAGTACAACATGGTCTTGGTGTCTTTCGGCGCGCCCTTTTGGACTTGGCCCTTAATCCTGGCAGCCCAGCTGCCTCCATGATCACCGCCGGGGATCTTGACAAAAGAGGTTGTGATATCAATCTTGTTGCCGTCGTCGTGTATACTCTGGATACCGCCGTTTCGTGCGTCGTACTCATCCCAGCCGTAGCCGTGGATGCTGCCGCCTTGCTCGCAAGTGTACCGGAAATCTACTCCCCGAGTCAGTCCCGCACACAACGATCATTGATTTCCTCTCTGGCAAAGGGAATCATACTGCTCTCGACTTCTGGATATCCATCAATCCTCCCCCACATCATGCCAGTCCATAATCCCTGTGGGGTGCGTGGGCGCACGCCAAAGTAGAGATTCGGCTTGTAGGCGCCCCAGAAGAGGCTCTCGTTGCTTGCGCGGTGAAGTTCGGTGTATTTGCCATCACTCGAAGCTGCAGCTGCCACTGTGCCAGCGACCAGCACTGCTGTGGCGGCCAACTGCGAAAAGATGGCCATAACGAGGAGGGGTGGTGACGGCGAAGGTAGGTAGGCTTGTAGCTTCAAGTTCACGACTCGCTAAGCTCTGGAAGCTCTCTACAGAACGCCGGATGGGGGTGCGGGCCACACAGGTACCTGTGACGTACGGTAACCACGAGAACTCAGGTGATAAGCCTACCCTAGACCTTCATTGTGCAGCACGAATGGACCTCACGTTGAACCCAACACCCAGGAACGCTGATGAAATGTGTTGATGCAGTAGCATATTAGGCTATGTCGTAACGAAGTGTCTACAGGATGGTCAGGATTCAAGGTTTCGTGCTGGCCATTGGTTTAGCATATGATTGACATAAATCAAGTTTGTTCAATATCCCGCGGAGAACCCAGCACACAAGACGTAGTGTGTATACCATCGATGTGATCTAGTGGAATCATAAGACTAGATCGATGGTTCTATCGTCCCCGTCACAGAGGCTTCCGACTTTTAGGATCAATGATCCGCATTCTATTTTGATTCTCGTAGATGTGAGGACAAGCCAGAAAGGCCTTGATTTTGGCGGGTGATAAAACAATGACCCTAACCCTATACGTACTGCGGGCAGCCGTGAACGCTAGAGCTGCCGCCACGGGCAGGGCGACGAAGCTCCAGCTGCCTGGACCTGACGTTTGAGCATCTTCCGCAAACCATCACCACCATCGTCATTCAATTGTTCGACCGCGATTCACCTTCTTCCGGCCGCGCTTTGACCTCGAAGGGCGACATTTCATACATTATCTTGAACACGGAGGACGAATACCCTCACAAAACACCACGATGTTCAGAAATAACTACGACAACGACTCGGTCACCTTGTATGAATTCACCTCTAGCTTGGGCTGTGCATGGACATTATGAGGCATAGCTGACACTACGTGTAGCTCACCGCAGGGCCGAATCTTTCAGATCGAATACGCCGGAGAAGCTGTCAAGCTCGGTTCAGTCGTCGTCGGTATCGTCAGCAAAACACACGCGGTTCTTTGCGCAGTCAAGGCAAGTTCAACGCAGTCATCCCGTGCGCCCGAAGCCGACTGACCCTGGGTTTTCTGCCTGCAGCGAAACGCCGAGGAACTCTCATCATACCAGAAGAAGCTCTTCTCAGTCGACGAACATGCCGGCATCGCCATCGCCGGTCTCACATCCGACGCCCGTGTCCTGTCCAACTTCATGAAGCAGCAATGTCTGGGCCACCGCCTGACCTACGGCCGCGCCATGCCGCTCCGCTCGCTAGTCGACATGATCGGTGAGAAGGCTCAGATGAACACTCAGATGTACGGCAAGCGACCTTACGGTGTCGGTCTCCTCGTTGCCGGCGTGGACGAGCGCGGCCCTCACCTTTTCGAGTTCCAGCCCTCCGGCATGACGGAGGAGATGAACGCCTTTGCGATCGGAGCACGAAGCCAAATGGCAAGGACATATCTCGAGCGCAACATCGACTCGTTTGCAGACTGCTCACGGGACGAGCTGATTAAGCACGGCTTGAAGGCGTTGAAGGAGAGTCTGGCACAAGACAAGGAGCTGACGGTCGAAAACACGTCTATTGCGGTCATGGGTGCTCAGATGGAGGGGATGAAGGGAATTGAGCCTTACAAGCTCTACGATGGCCAGGAGGTCCAGTCATGGGTCGAGAGTGTGTCTGATGAGCGAGCCGCTGAGGGCGAAGGCGAAGGCGAAGGCGAGGGCGAGGGCATGGATGTTGATAACAACTAGGGTGTCGTTGAGGCAATACGCATGGCCACAGCGCTATGCCCTCTACTATAGACGAAATGAGAAATGTGAAGTGTCATTGCGCTTGTATCGCAGTGTTGTTTCACGAGGACAACCGTCAGCATACGATTTTGCGTTAAAGGTAGCAATTTCTACTTGATTGCTATGATGGTGGCCTGTACATTCTTCCGGATCCCCGTCTATGGAACTTCATTTAGCCAAGCAGTCTATTGCTGGTCCCAGTTCAGCTTGTATGTTGCCTCCGATACGCGGTAGTTCCTCAACGCCTCGATGGCTTCCTTGGGCGAGTTGGCCGTGACGAGGATGTTCTTATTACCCTCCTTGACAAAACCCTGGTCGACAGCGTCGTCCAGCCACTTGAGAATCCCGTCCCAAAAGCCATCCACGTTCAAAAGGCAGATACCCAGCGTGTGGATACCCAGCTGGTTCCACGTGGTCGTCTCGAAGATCTCTTCCATCGTGCCGAACCCGCCGCTGAGCCCGATGAACCCACTACCCGGCGCACCAGCAAAGACCTTCTCAGCCATAAGCTTTTTGCGCGTGTGCATATCCTTGACGATCGTGGTGCGGCCGTAGACAGCCTCCTCGGGAACGGCGGGGCGGCCTTGCTCGCCATCCTGGTAGGTGCCGTCGCGCTCGTACTTGACCAGGGCGGCGGGTATGATGCCGTGGACGAAACTGGGGCCCTTGAGGAGGCAGAGGGTCTTTGCGACCTCGCCCATCAAACCGACGGTGCCACCACCATAGACTGTGTGACGACGAAAGGTGGTCAGCTTTTGCTTGCCTGGATGCCCGAGTGGAACGTGGAGCGGCGGGGAAAAAGAAAGGAGAAGGAAGAACACCAGGATGATTATTGCCTACCAAGTTCAATATTGTTTTCGGCAAAGAGTCTTGCGAGCTCGCGAGCGGCTTCCATGTGAGCCGGTGAGGCTCCTGGGGATGCGCCGCAGTATACGCAGATGCGAACCCGGTTGGGCGGTGTGATTAAGCCGTTGGTGGCCGCGTCGTCGCCTTGTGAACCCATGATGATGGACGTTGACGTGTGGTTGATGCTAATTTGACGACGGAGATAAAGAGACTGATGAAGGGCGTAGGAGTAGTATTAGATCGATGTTCTCGAGCTGCCTTGCGTCGCTCTGGTCAAGGGAGGAATATTGGAATGAAGATGGTCAGGAAACGAGATCGGAGGTGGTAGCTTTTGTCTATGATGCAGCTTTTATTATCGGGCCCTCGACTCAGCGTGACACAATGTGGTCCTACCGTCGGAGTTTGGTCCCCGAGGCATCTTCTACAATGACAAAACAGATATTACAATCAGGAAGACTCATCCGTGTCTCGTAAAGACCGGGTTTGAATCCTTGTCTCCTTTGTGGCGGTCCAGGCCATAATACCGCTAGCTCTGATGATGGACAAGTAGCGAATAGCGAGCCGCAACACTTCACAGCTTCTAGTAGTACATGGGGACCACCTGTTCAGAGTGAGTCAGCTGGGGACTCTTTGAACCATCATACCCGTGGCCGATACATTCGATGGCGTCTGTTCGCGCTACTTGAGATGATGAACCCAAACACTCCTTTCGAGGGCAGCTGACTACACACGTGTCACCATCTCCGAATCATGAGGAGTCGTCGGGGTGCATGCTGCGGAGCCATGGAGAGAGCCTCTGAGGGGCATTTACGATTTATTACCTAGCGTAACGATGGTCGACTTGCAGTGGTGAGGGGAGGGACTGAGACTGATCGCCTACGGTCGGACGCTCCCGACCCAGCCACACTTTGAGGGGCTCGTGTGGCTTAGGTACGGTTCTCTAGATAGTCTGTGGCGCAGTTTGGCGCAGGTAACCGCGTGCGCGTCTGGACCCCCATTTTATACATACAGCAATCTCGCGCAGACCCTCTGCCGTACACGACCGTTGGAGTGCTCGCTGCGCACCGATCAAGTTCTGCCGACCGCCGCTGTGATTAAATCGAAGTAATCGAACCGGAAGTCATCGTTACAGGTCCCAAGTATGGCCGACCAGGTTATGGCTCGACCTCCGGGCGAGGCTCAACGTCAGGAAGAAAGCGTAAGCCAAACCTGCTTCACATCGTCCATGTTCCCTACCCGCTAACACAGCTTCTACTCCAGGGCTTCAAGATGTGGAAATTGGCTCTCGGAGGCGCTGTATACTTTGCTTTCAACATGGGTCTCAGCTGGTACAACCGCAAGGACCAAACAGGCATCACCATCACGAACCCCGAGACGGGCGAGCAGGCGGTCGTGCCTGGCAACCTCGACGGCATCCCACCCTTCGAATTTCGCCCAAATAAGCTGAACGAAGGGGCCCAGATCCGTAATCTTCCCAAGAAGATCGCGCCCATCTGGCCCCAAGATAGCTTCGTCGATGTCATGGTCACTCTCTCGGCGTCTTCCCAACCCAAGCCCCTTGCGTTCGTCCCAGAAGAATATCTCGTTCTTGACGAGAAGAAGTTCCAGATGAACAACTACAGCGACAAGCGCCACATTGAGACAACCTTTAACCTACCCAAGCCTTGCCAGTACAACCAGACGCTATGGGGACACTTCTACATCGGCCTGAGCGGCAGCCAGCTGGACCCCTTGCAGTCCGGATACGACTCTGCGAAGGCGTATCATTTCTCCTACCCCTTGACCCAGTACCTCCCGAGAAAGAAAGTATCCAAGACGCGGAGCCTTCTGGACGATATGCCTCCCAAGGACGAGCCTGAGGATGAGGAGGAGAAGAACCACAAGGGCCCAATCATCGCCAACTACTACCACCCCAACGCCAGTTTCAACATTATTCCCGACATGGGTGTCAAGGAGCTGAACACTCTTCCTCCCATTGTCAAGAACTTTCTGCGTCTGGAGGCTACCGGAGCCCGCGACGGCAGCGGCCAGAACGGCTGGTACTACCCCCTTCTCTTCGTCAACACCTTCTGGCAATTGAGCAACCAAATGATCGTCCTCAACGATACCGTCACCGAGCTCCCGCTGTACATTGACTTGAAGAACATGGTCTCGTGGCAATTCACCACCCTCGGTTCCATCGAGCAGAATTCCAAGGACAACCAGCGCGCGGCAGCTTGGGGTGCATCCATTGCAGGAGGTGGTGACGGGACCGAGATCGAGATGATCAAGGAAGTCCTGATTGACAACAACCCTATCCTGCTTTGCATCACGGCCGTCGTCACCGTGGCCCACATGATCCTCGAGACCCTCGCGTTCGGGTCCGACATTGCCCATTACCGCAAGAAGAAGGATAACGTGGGAATCTCCGTGCGCTCCATCCTGGCCAACGTCTTCATGCAGACGGTCATCTTCCTCTACCTGCTCGACAACTCGCAGAACACCAGCTGGATGATTCTCGGAACGCAGGTGGTCGGGATTTTCATCGAGTTCTGGAAGATCACCACAATTGTGAACATCCGTCTCCGTCCTTCCGCACCGGGCTCCCTGCTGCCGTATAGCATTGTCATGGAAGACAAGTACAAGCTGAGCGAGACAGAGGAGAAGACCAAGGAGTACGACGAGATCGCGTTCAAGTACATGTACATGCTCGCTGTTCCTCTGCTTATCGCTTATGGCATCTACTCGCTCGTCTACGAAACTCACAAGTCTTGGTACTCCTTTGTCATCACGACGCTCGTGGGATCCGTGTACACGTACGGATTCCTCATGATGGTCCCGTCTCTGTACATCAACTACCGCCTCAAGAGCGTTGCGCACATGCCGGGTAAGGCGATGATGTACAAGTTCCTCAACACCTTCATCGACGATCTCTTTGCGTTCACCATTAAGATGCCGTTCCTGCATCGTCTCGCGACTTTCCGCGACGACGTCATCTTCTTCATCTACATCTACCAGCGATGGGCCTACAAGACCGACTACACCCGTGTCAACGAGTTTGGCCAGGGCGGCGACGATGAACATGAATTGAAGGAGGAGGTGAAGGCGGAGGCGGAGGCCAAAGAGCTTACGGCTGAGGCGGTGAAGCAGACGGAAGAGGAGGTCAAGGCGAAGGCGAGTGGTGCCGACACTGGCAAAGCCAAGAAGAGAAAGTAAACGGGCAGAGGAGGTATCCATAGAAGACATTGGTTTGGAGTTTTGGGTACTTCTGGGATAGCGTGGTTTCCTCTGATATGTCAATCGTAGCTTTGCGATAAATGAACATGTACTATAGGATGTCGTAAGTGAGAATCACACAGTGCAAAGGCACGTGGAGAGGTTTCTCGATGACGCAGACTTGAAGAATGAATGCGAAACCGTTTCGGAAGTTGACGCATGCTATTCTCGAGGGGGCCGCGTGGTCGATGGTGAACAATCTCCGAGTGTAACCATTAGCTGACCGGGCACTGGAATGATCACCCATTGAGGAAATACGAACCTGATGTTTTTATGCATTTGTGTGTCTCAGTACTTGAACAGGCTGGCGGATGCGCCGTGAATCTGCCTAATGCTTGGCACACACAAAGTGAAGCATCGTCAACCCTTGATCGCATCACCAATGAAATAGCGGGCCCGGCATGTTTTGGCACAAGCGGGCGGCCTCTGGGCGTCGCCAGGACAGGCCATCTATGGCATTACGAGTTCGACATGGCTCAAAACCCTAGATTGAAAATTGATCGTGGGGTGCCTGGCCTAATATCTAGGTCCCCGTCCGTTCCTGAGAGGCCGTCCCTGGGAGCCCGTTCCTGATTTCCCCTGTCATGGTTTCGCTGCAAAGATCACGCATACCTGTTCGTTTCACTCATCCCTCGCGTCACATCCAGGAGGCCTCTCTCTCTCTTTCTCTGCGCTTCTGCAAGCTGATCATCACAAGCATCACGTTGCATCTTCGGTGGTAACAGGCCAGATTACGCGTTGGACAGGTTTGGTTCAAGGCCCAATCCAGCTCTCACTGTACCCTCTTTTCGTGTCCTCTTCCGGTAACCCACGTTGCTTACTGTACGTATGATCGCGATTATCAAGGCTGTCCAAAGAACCAACCTGTAAAACACCCTTCTTGTTGTGCTGTCCACTCTATCACAAGCGCATTTACCTCTTCCAAACGGTCCACGCTTGTTCCCACCGTCGTCATTCGAGGCGGAGCTATCCGAGCGAGCACAGCCTCCCATCACCGGCATCCACCCTGCCTGCGAACCCCACGAACGACGTAGCGCTATCGTGACGCGACATCCCTAGATCCAATCGGGCCCTCAGCCTCAATCCTCGGCAACCACAGCACGAGCTCGGTCAGACAGGGAATCAGCTTGGCCGCTCCGTAAGGAGCCAGCTTCCTGACGGGCTGGGAAGAGAGAGACTCCGCCAAACAGTCGACCTCGCTCTCGCAACCAATTCTCTCCTATGCGGCTCTAAACGACCGTCGAAAGACTCGCCAATCACCATCCACGAAACCGAATGGCAGCAGTTGGGAATCCGTCAAAGCGGTGAGCTGTGCTGCAACACGCAAGTAAATCTCGGCGCAATCGCAACATGAGCAGCGGCGAATCGGTGGGCTCGCTGCTGGCTGACATCGGCCACCTACTCACCACCTGTCTACGCATCCTCGCTTTGTCTGATAAGCGCCATTGGGGAGACGACGAACATGAGCACCTCCGCGCAGTCGAGCGGGTACTGGATGAGGCCAAGAAGGACTTTCAGGAGCTGCCCATCTTCCTCAACGGACAAGTCTACTACGAGCTTGATCGCCGTCGTGAGTCTTGGAAAACCCCGCGCCATGTTTACAAAGTCCAGGACATTGCTAATGACGCTTTGATGCGGATGACAGATGACTCCCTGGAAGAGCTGCGCGCGATGCGCTCAAAATTCGGCCACCATACAGAAGACCTCCGCGAATGGAGCAAGACCGGCGGCCCGATCGACCCCATCCTCACGCGACGCCTCCAAGACCTCCAGCAGGAACTGCACCGGACGCAGTGCAAGGCTGCCAGACGTATCTACACTTCCGGCCAGGAATCCTCGGGCCGCTGCCTCGGCGCCCACATTGTCGCCCGCACACAGCGCGTCGGGCCGCGGGCCTCACGAGCGAGGAGCGAGAGCAACGACTCGAGCGCGGTGCAGCAGCAGCCCCTTGACGACAGAGACTACTCGAGGCAGCAACTCGCCGAGATCATCGCCTGCAACCAAGTCGGCACCGTGCAGCGCTGGGGCGAGCAGGACGTCGTGTTCATCTGCGACTTTTGCGACGGGCACATTATATGGGAGGATCTCGACCGGATGCCCAACTCGCGAGCGGCACAGGACGCTGCTAGCATGCGCGACCCAAGGATACCTCAGTGGCAGGCGATGGGCAGGTCACGGAGCACGAGCGCGGACAAGGAGATTGTGTATGCGCCCGTCGCGGTCGCAAACCACTGCGCGCCGCCGCCGGGGGACTTTATCGCGAAGCTGGTCTGTCCGTTCTGCGAGCAGGAGGCATACGCGCCGCGGGATGAGGACGATGAGTCGGACCCCTGGGTCGGGGAGCATGAGTTTGAGGATCTGGACGCTTTCCACGAGCATTTGGCGTGGCAGCATGCGCCACCCCAAAATGGGGCTGCGGCAAGGAGTGGTTGCACGGTGATGTGAAGGACGCATAAAGATGTTTGACGACAGAGATGATTTTGATTTGTTTGACATTGCCAGATATATAGATGATACCCGTCTGGTTATATCGAGGGTTCGTATCGAACAATAACTCCTATTTTTCCCCACTGAGGATTGGCACTTTCGTTGATAAAGTGTAGGTCATTCATCCTGAAATCCGTGATTCGATGTACACGCTCGCCATTGGTTCATTGAAAAGCAGGTCGAAATCATCTCAAACCTTACACATTTGTCCCCTTCCGTCCAGTCGGTAAACTGACCTAAAAGAACCTCCACCAAATAAACATCAGAATAATGAACCCGAGCCCTGCAAAAGGCCCGTACTGCTTCAACATCAACTCCCAATTGATTCTCACCGCCGCCCTCCTGTACTTCTTGCTGTCGTCCCTCAGCCGGCTGCTAATCTCGCCCATCTTCTCCAGGTTATCTCCCCTATACAACAGATCCTCAATGTTCTTGTGCATCACCTTCGTCACGTCCCTCAGTTCGTCATTAAGCTTGTCCAAGTTCTGGCTCGCCCGTGCGTCCGCGTACGTCGCCTTGCTCTTGCTGATAAAGTTGTCAAACTCCATGAACGCGTAGGGCCGGAGCGTGGGGGAGTGGATGGTGGCGGCGGGGTAGATGGTCGTGAACTCATTGGCGAGGTCGGAGAGGTAGGTGAAGGCGAGCTTGCGCGGGTATGAGGCGTCGGTGATGGTGAGGAAGATGATGGAGTTGGAGATCAGATAGTGGAGGGCGTAGGCGCCGGCGTCGATGGAGGCTTGGGGTTCGGAGGAGGGGGTGAGTTTGCGGAGGACTTGGCGCACTTGACTCTTGATCTCAGAGAGGGCGGCTTCGGACTGAAGGGTCGGAATCAGTGAGTGTTTCATGGAGCATTGCGAAGTAGGAAGAGTAGCATAGGACAGCGGGTTACCTCTTGGTCGTCAGAGGATGCGCAGAGCATCAGGCCTGAGGACGATTAGCTTTACGTAGTTGATCAAGTTCGGACAGGCTTGACGGACCATCCAGCCGAGATATTTGCGTCGAGCGGATCATCTTGAAATGCTGTGTGCGATGTGGAAGGTTGCAAGTCGGAAAGTTGTCGAAGCTGTCAATCCGTTGACAGGTATCGTTTGCTCAACGTGTCCCTTACGAGACTAGATCCGTGTGCTGCAGCTGGCAAATGTGTACGTGGCAATGAGTCAGGCGGCTGGTAGACTTTGACAGAATCGTTCGTATGCGCGGCTCCGGAGAGACGAGATGACGTTTCGCGTTGAAGGTTGACAATGCGGTGGAAAGGGGAGGATCAATAGCTGAACGATGCCAGCTCACGGACGCCAAGTACAGCTTGGTATGGGGAATTGCAGGGTTAGGGTACGTTCCTGACTTCGAGTAAAGCGCAACATCCTATGCTCATGGTTATCACTAATGCGTCGGTACCTGTCATTTAAAACGTTGCAATCCTTTCAAGTATCATAATATCATATCTCGTCCTCTTCGTCGTCAAAGTCATCCTCCCGGTCCATGTCGTATAGAATCCTACCACCCTGGCCAGCCCCAATGTCTGTTTGCGCATCGAAGTAAGGCAGGACGATCCCTTCACGGTCTTTTCTTTGCTTTTCGGAAAGTCCCAGGTTGAAGGTGCTTTCTGGTTCTGTCTCTTCTTCACCCGCATCGTTCAGGACTGTGGTGGGTGCAGCAAACATCTCATGATCCGCCAACATCATCACCTTGCCCGGCTCTACTGACGTCGCACTCGGCGTAAAGATGAATGTCTCTGACACTGCTCGCCCGCTCCGCCGACGCAGTTCCATTCGGATGACGACGCCTTCGGAGACGTAGCTCTCTCGCAATTTCGTCTTTAGACCCATCATAGCACCCTCACGATCTTCCTTCAGTCCCCATTCTGGTTCCTCAATGCTTCGGTTCCTGGCCTTTTGTCGTTCGATCTCCTGTCTGAGACTTGAGAGTCGCAAGATTGCCGTCGCTAAATGACACAAGATTGTGAATGGGTGAGGCTCGTACTCGTTGATAGTTTTGGGGAGGATCACGGGGACGTCGGTATGGTAGACGGCCACAATGGACACCGTGGGTGTGAGAATGCTTGAGAGAAATATGGCCAGAGACTCGGGCGCTGACGAAGCCAGCACGTTGAGTGAATCGACGATCAGAACGGCTCCTTCATATTTGATCAGCTGAGAACGCTTACTTATGAGTTGCATGATGCTTACTTTGAGACGGCTTGCCTCGGGCAGCAGCCGTATCAACGGCCGGGTAATGGGAAAGAAGCTCTTTCCTGACGGCGTCCAATTCTTTACCGGCAGTTTTGATGAGAACATCCACATTCTTGGGTTTGCGAAGAGCGGCGAATGAGAGGAAGATGACTTTGCTCTTGGAGATCTGCTGCCAATCAGCCATGTTTTCCGTGTAGCCCGCGATGGACGCGCTTACCTGTGCTCTTGATATGAAGTCGGTGACGAGCGGCTGTGCAGGCTGTTCAAGGTTATCCAAGAGCAAAGTCAACGGACTTGCGCCGTCTCTGAGGTTGAGTAACTTTTGCAGCAGGAGAAGGCTGTGTGATCGAGCGTGGTTCGCGTTTGTAGGCGCCATGATGAACTGTATGCCGACCGTCGTCGATTATGACGATGATGCTTCTCTGTGAAGCTGTTCTGAAAAGAACCAAAGTGACAAGTGTGCCTTTGAATGTCGCAGTCTACGTAGTTTTGACAATCGTGGTGAGGCTTCTACTTGGTGGAGCCATGCATCGAGTTGGACAATGTGAAAAACCACGACCGACGCACAAGGTCTACGAGAACCTCGAAGTTGATCACTAACAGTTGACACCTTCTCAAGTCTCAATGTTTGAGATTTTTCTATATGAAGTATGGAAAGCCTTTGTTCCAGCCGGAGCCTCTCGAGCTTTGTTTCCTACCACCAGCCACAACCACTAGCCACAGTCATATGCCATCATAGCCTTCAGCCACATCTCCTTCCTTTCATCTTCAAGTTACACGTCTGCGAACGCACCATCCCTCTCCGTCTTCCACTACTTTTCAGATTCCTGTCCTTTCTGATGTTCTTTTTGCTTGCTGCGTTGCTAAATTGATTTGTTTCGGCTCCTTATCGCGCCAGCTTCGAGTTCAGTCCGAAGCTGTCTAAATTCACGATATGATATTGCTCACGCCTCTCATCCACGTCCAATGGTTTCACACCCTCCAGACGTGGAAATTCTTGTCCACGTAACGGCCCCAAGCAGAGCCTCCGACGATGTAGCCTATCGCAAGCTGGCTCAGGCTTACGTCGACTTTGTGCCAAGTGTTCGCAGGCGGATACGGGTGGCTTCGCTGCCTAGTGATGAGCATGCCGTGCATCATAATCCAGGCAGCCCGGAGACCGTGAACGTCGATGAGGAGGGCGGACAGTCGCAACATCAGCAGCATGCCGCTCCACCGCCACCTGGGTCTTCGAGTCAGGAGTACTCTACTGCCTTTCAAACGACCATGGATCATGGACCGGCCATATTTCTGGACTCTCAGGACCTCAGCTTCCAGAGCGCAATGGATAATATGGGATCACCGGCTTTGGGTCGCGCCAAGACACTCGAACTGGAGATCGAGCACTCGCAAAGTCAGGGACACTTGGCCAACAGTGCTCAGAACACAAAGTCGCAGAATATATGGCGCGCACCACCGAGCGAAGTTAGCGACTCGTATCCTTTAGCCGACACCAGTTTGCTACCCGCTTCACCGACGCAACTGCTGGAACGGTTTCTCGGTCGAGCGCCATCACGTAAGTCTGCTAAGGTCGGTTCCAATTTGCAGATGGGAACCAGACGCTCTGCCAAACACCACACGCGCGATTCGATCGAGGTTCCCTCATCACAACCAGATCAGCCAGCGAGGGGATCAACTTCACCAATATCCAACCGGGGCGTCATACCCCTCTCTTTCACAGAAGAGATGATCCCCGACACCGCGCCGAGCTTCGACGCTCACGAATTTCCGCCAATGGGATCGAATATCATACTTAATTCCGTCGACATTGGGGTCGAGTCTGATGGATCGCCTGCAGATACCGGAGCCGATGATGGATTTGACGTTACGCACATATCAAACAGTTCGATAGGCCATCACTCGGACGTTGAGGTCGAGAAGCCTCCTCCCCAAGTGTTGCTTAAGCGAAAGCAGCTAGATGCTTCCCAAGGAGAGGCAGAACTAATCCATATGGAGGACCCAAAGGGGGCTGGAAACAAAGACCTTCCAAGCGCGAGCAAGCGGCGCAAACACTCACGAAGTGAGAGCGATGCCTCTACGGCAACCGCCAGACTCACCAAGACGCTCGCGGAATCTGTCCCGCCGTCTTCCTCGCCTACGGCCGCGACCGACTCCCTCGAAGCTGTCTCCTCCTCCCCACCCGTCAGCATCGCGGACATCCACGCCGACGATCTCATCCCTGAGAAACTCTCCAAACTCGCAGATGACCTCTCTTCCCGCTACAAGCCTATCATCCACGGCACTATCGCTCCTCTCGATCGAGGCTACTGGCGTGTAGACTGCTCCTCACTACCCCGAGCCGCCCGCGAGGGCACCTGGGCGTTCCTGGCACGCTACATCCGGAGCGGTCTGGCAGGTTGGGGCGTTTGGTGCCGACGAGACGAGGAGAAGGGTGCGGTGATCAAGGTGTTCTGCTGGGGCTGTGTGACGAAGCATGTGTATTTGCTCGTTTATCTTGCTAGCGAGAGAGCGTTGAAGACGACGGGGGCAGTTTGGATAGGAGGGGACGGACAGGTCATGCTTGAGGTACTGGCCTCTGGGGTCGTGAATCGAGTTGCGCCGGAAGCGCTGCGATGAATATCTGTGGGGTTGAACGAGTTTGGAGTTTTCGGGGCGACAACTGGACCTTCTGGATAAATACCAATTTGGATGCAGGCAGCCGCATGAACACAAGTCATAATACAAGCAAAGTGTAAAGGAAACAGACGTATGGTACATGACAGTCCTCCTCTCCCAGAAACTCACGTCGACTTGTACAGCAATAACAGTCTTGCGACTGCAACACAGGGAGGAAAAACACGTGTTTCGTGACCAGACATGCTCTATGCCCAGCAAGAGCATGCCGGCTTCAAGACAAAAGGAACCGCTTCAAAGCGCTAGCAGCGTCGCTCACAACAATTGTTGCCACGCCTGGACATGCGACATCACACTGAACCCCGCGTTCCATAGCCTCTACTCATCACCTATTCAGCCTCCGCCGCTGTCGTTGCGTCCGTCTTGTAGGTCATCTTGAGCGCCTTGACCTTCTCCTTCAGCTCGCGCCTCTGCTGCTCCGTCTTCTCCTTCTGGCCCTGAGCCATCGTCTCAAACGGCCGCTTCTCCTCGTCGCTCATGCTCTTCCACTTGGCGGCACCCTCCGTCAGCCTCTCGACGGGGTGACCGACGTGACCCTTGGCAAAGTCCTGAATGAAGAGGGTGTAGGCGGTGATGATCCTGGTGGGGAGACGGGGATCTTCGAGAAGGGGGTGCTGTTTGAGGCCCTTGGCCTGGCGCTCCTCGTTGAGAGTGGCGCGAGCCTCGTTGGCGAGCGCGATGGCCTCGACGGGTTGCGAGTCGATCCAGGCGTGGTAGGCACGGTGGATATCGTCCTTGTGCTGCTCGGCTCTCTGCTTGAGGTTCTACGGTATGACATGGTCAGTCCACAGTGATCTGGTGAGCTGAGCAGTAGATATCACGGATCGGTTCTCACCTCCTTCTCGGTCGCGGAAAGATCCGCAAACTGGCGGGCGAGCTCCTCCATCTTTAGTCTCAGCGACGGCTTTCCAGACACCTCGGCGTTGGTAAAGTTCTCGCGAATATAAACGAGCCAGGCGCTGGCGCTGGCTCCCTTGGCGATCTGAGGCGCCTCCTTTAGAAGAGCCTGTGACTTGAGAAGCTTCTGCTTATCCGCCGCCCTCTTGACCTGCCTCTTCTCTTTCGCGAGCGCCTTGGCCGCCTCGATCTGCTCGGGGGTCTTCTTGACCCTTGGCGCCTTCTTTTTGACCGCCTTCTTCACTGCCTTTTTCGCTGGCTTCTTTGCCTTCTTCTTCTTCGCCGCCGGTTTCTTCTTTGTCTTGGTGGCGTCGGTAGACTTGGCGGCCCTCGGGGCCCTGGGCTTCTTCTCTTTCGGTTCCGTCTGCTTCACGGCGGCCTCGAACGCGCCGGAGGTAGCGGTGAAAGCGCGAACTGGCTGGATGGATCGCATTGGCAGGGTCGCTGTGGGCATTGAGGCGACAGCCATGCGGCGGACTGCCGCCCTGCCGATCATTGTCAACATGGCGGTGGTGGTCGTCGTAATGCTTTCGAGTCGGGATGGACAACGCGCGAACGGGTATTAGGTATCGAAATACAGTCTGTTCAACTGGGACTTTGTGGGGATAGCGACTGATGTGGTTGAGATCGAAAAAGCGCTGCGACAAGCAGGACGGCCAATGCGTGTGACGGAATTGGGACAGGCCTGGGATCTGGGCTGGGATCTGTGGTCTGGGACTTGGGACTGGAGATTTGGACGTGCGTCCCAAAGCTGCACGCGGCTGTCGTGTCGCACCTCCAGCTCAAGCTGCCGGTAATCTATTGCAGACCCACACGAGCTGCGTATTAGGGGTGGCAGTCTAGGGTACTTAGTTCTGGATGCCTATTGCGCTTTTGACCCAGGTACTGAGGACTGGACCAGCTCTTTCGCCGCCATAAGCCAATCACCACAGTTTCTCGGCTTAGTCATCACTGGGCCGCCAAACAGTTCCGCCTCATAGTACCTAACAGTGCTGTCATCAATATGCTGCGTTTTGCGATCATGAGCCATGAACTGCACCGACGTTCTCTCCAGTGTTGGCGTGGTAACCCTCTCTGCCATCTGTAACACGGCGCTGTTCCGCGCAACCCGCAGCGAGACAGCACAGTCGTCAGCGACCGCCGCCTCAGCCCATCTCAAGGCCATCTCGGCCGGTCACAGCGCCCTGGTGACAGTCGCTGCCGCCGTCGCTCTCCGCCAGCGGCACTGGCGGCTGCCGGATGGAGGAGCCGCTCACCTCCCCGCCTCGCCGCGCGGCGGGAACCTAGATGACTCGGCGAACCCGATGATACAAGGTCGCAGCGGGCTCGCCAACATCATCACGGCCTGGGAGGCGGGTTACCTTCTCTATGATACGTGGGCCATGGCCTATGCGCTGCCCCGCTCCGTTCACCTGCGTCCGTCCCGAGTCCTCCTCGGCCACCATGTCCTCATCGCCTCCGGATTGCTCTATCTCCAGCTCTACGTTGCCCGCGGCCGGGAGAGAGGTGTGCGCATCATCCTGGCTTTCCTGCTCATGAACGCGACCAGCCCACTTCTCCACGCCAGGTGGTGGGCTCGCAAATCCAACAGAGCCTCCAGGCTCGTCGAGCCCGTCTTTCTAGCTACCTTTGCCGCCATCAGGTTTGGCGTCGTCGCCTGGGTGTTACGGCAGTATGGTATGTATCACCGTCTCGGGCCCCTCGAGGTCTTTGGTTACTTGAGGACACCTTGCAAAGCAGGAACGGGAGCACTCGTTGGTTTGAACGCTCTGTGGTGGATTTGGATGTGCAAGAACTTTATGAGGCGTTGCTTTGCTCAAAAGGTGGCCACTTGAGAAGGTAATGGTGCACACAATGGCTGGGCATTCAACTGTCATTGCGATGATGTGCACGAGCTCATTGGCTTTATCCAATCGTCTCTCAAATGATACTTGTGTCAAGACAAAAACCATATCAGCATGGAAACCTCTTTCCCTCAGGCCAGGTTACAAATGGGCATCTAGAATCGCAAGATAGCTGCACAGCTTTGGCATGGACAGCTGCGGTGTAATAAGAGCATGAAAGCACAAAAAGCCAGGCATCTCCCAAAAGCGACGATGAGACCGACAAAAGCAGAATACCAGGTCAGTCCCGCAAACCAGCTCATCGACCGGAGGAGGGTCCTCACATTGCCAACGCCCACAAGTTATCCAGCCAGCAAAAGAAGGGTTCAAATCCACCTCCGCCTCCGATGTGGTGTTTCATGTGCCCCTCAGCCCCCCCGGCCCATCCTCGCGGTAGCACCTTGTCATAGCCCCACGGCAAGTCCAGCCCGCTGTGTATTTCGACCAGCAGCCAGACAAACAGGGGCACAAATATTGTGCGCGTCAGGACATGACTGCCGATGATGTTGAGGCTGAAGTTGGCGAGCAGCACGAGGCCGAGCCGCTCAAAGACGGAGAGCTGGTTCGTCACTTGGGGATGGATCTGGGCGTCGTGGGAGTGGTGCGGCGCGTGCCAGCGTCGCAGGGGCCGCACGACGTGCAAGGCGAGGTGGAAGGCGAAGAACAGAGCGTCGTAGATGAGGAAGCTCGCGATCAGCTCCAGCGCGAGCCTGCGTGAGGACGGAGGGTCCAGGGGCAGCGCCCGGACGAGCTGGAGAGGAGAGGAGGTGGTAAAGTTGTGCAGCGTGGGCAGCAGAAACGACTTGCTCGGCAATGCATTCCCAGCGAGACCTTGGGCTCCTGGTTGGACGAGGAGAGTGCCGGCGTCATAGTTGCCAGAGCTGAGAATGTCGACCAGATGCACGTCGGCAAACTTTTTGATCATGGTCAAGTCCATGGCAAGCAGGGGCGCGACGTAGAGCAGCATCTCCCCGACGCGACGAGACGGGCGACGCATGCCCCTGGGCTTGGTTTGGGACGGGTCGGCGGTGCCCTGCTTGGGTCCTCGCGGTGATGGAGAGAGGCGCCATTCTGGGTGGTTGAGAAAGACGACTGTGATGAGGACCTCGATGGCGGCGTAGCAGAAAACGGTCCAGAGAGTCTCGAATGTCGACCAGTGATAGAACGGGAGGCACTGGAGGGTCGACCAGACGAGCGCGAGGACGGGGTCGAGAACCGATGGAAGGAGTATCGATGCCAAAAGCCCAGCGGCCAGCACGACCCTGATCTGCTGAGCTGTAGTCAGATGCGGCGTTGCTGGAGGGTCGGTGCGGCGCATGTTGATGTTCTGTTCACTTGTAGTTGGGTATTATGGATTTATGGGCGAGGGCGCCAGGTAGAATAGCAGCAGTACCACTCGATAGCCGCAGCAGTAATGGTGTTGGGTAGCAGTAGTAGTCATATAGTGCCGTGATTGGATTCGGCCATGTTGGGCAAAAGTGATGACGAATGCCACAGGCACAAAAGCTGTATCTGCGTATCAAAACGTCACCTTTAGTTCGAGGCGAATGCTGCACTGTTCATCAAAGCCAAGAGGAGGTGGGGAAGACGGGGAAGACGGGGAAGACATGAGAAACAAAATTCGGGACCAGAGCCCAGAGGTACCTGATGTAGTTGTACTTTCTACTTTGCCTGTTTGTAGGTACCTCCTGGATACCTACCTGCCACTGTGGAATCTGTATCATCTGTTTAGTACATGTACCTGCCAATGTACAGCGCTGTAAATTGCTGCGACGCATCAGGCCTCACGTGAATGTCTATTATACAAAGCAGAGGCCCTTTCTTTCCTCGACGGTACTCTCACGACTCCAACAGCTTGCTCAATCAGCAGCGCTTCCCACCTCGCAAGCAATCTCGCAACCATGTTCGACATTACGCTCCGCTCCTTGAAAGATGACGTCTTCACTCCAGTCTCACGCCGCGTCCCTGCTTCTGTCACGCCGCTCCAGGTGACCGCCGCGGCGTTCCTGGCTGGGCTGATCTCGTGCCTCTGCGCCTGCACCGGCCACCGCGCCCCCAGCCTCGTCTTCTGGGTTGCAAACCGTGCTCTGGACTGCCTGGACGGCGCCCTCGCCCGTGCTCGCGGGGAACAGACGGACCTCGGGGGCTTCCTGGACCTGCTCGGGGATTTCATCATCTACGCTCTGGTGCCCATCGCCTGCGCGGCGAGCAACAATCTGGACGGAGCCTGGACAGCCGGGGGGAGGGCGGCCGTGGACGTCCTCGCCGTTGCGCTGCTGGAGGCCGCCTTCTGGCTCAACAACTTTGTTCTGTTCTTCATTGCGGCCTTGGCGGAGAAGAAGGGCGCAGATGGGTTGCTGAAGGAGAGCGGCGAGCTCACGAGCCTCTCCATGATGCCAGCGCTCATTGAGGGGGTGGAAAGCGCCCTCTTCTTCACTCTCATGCTGGCGATGCCGAATTACATCGGCATCATCTCCGTCGCCATGTTTCTTGGCGTCGTCTACGGCACCTGGCAGAGGGTCAGTCGGCTCGTGGCCGCCCTGGGACGAACAAAAGTCAAGACGGGCACGGGAAAAAGGAGCTAGAGAAGCAGCAGCTGCTGTAGACGCAGCAATCTGATGACCAGAATCTGACAAAACAGTGAAAATCCCATGTCCCTCATGTTACTGATCTGCTGTATGATCCGCCAGTACGCCTTTGGCCTTGAGCTTGGCGAGGAACCGCTCAGCGCTTCCTTCGCACTGGCCTAATTCAGACTTGTCCATGATCACCTGTGGCTTGTCGTTGTCCTCCCACAGCACAGCTGGGTACGAAACGTTCTCCTTTTCCACGAACGACTTGATCTGCACAGCATGTCAGCCATAGCTTTTGGTGAAAGACGACTCGGTGACGGGGCACACGACGTGACCGACCTCGGGCGAGAGTTCGTCGCGGTGCCACTGGATAACTTTGACACCTGCGCGTGACTCGATCTCGGCCTTGACCGCGGTCCAGGAAGGGGTTGCCTTGAGCGACAGGCCGCCGTGAGTAATGTCGCATGCGGCGCACACCTGCTCGCTGTCCTTGGGGCAGGTTATCTTCTGGTAACCGTATCGAAGCTTGCCCATGACGGATCCATCGGCGTTGTAGAGGACATATAGGACTGGATGGGTCATTGTGGAAGTTGGTGTACTTGGGGGCTGACCCGTCCGGGAAGAAGGAAGAATGAAAGAAGAAAAATAGTAAAAAGAAAGAAAAAAAAACTTTACTGATGCAAGTCCACCAAGCCTCGTTGCTGAGTGATCATGGACGTGGCCTGATATCTTACTTTGTTACCTGTTTAATACCAAGTACTTGCAATGCTGATTTCACCCCAGAGTCCATGACGCGCTAGAGGGCGGGTGAACCATGAATAGGGATGTACCGGTACATCCAAGGTCGCTCTACATTTGTACTTGTATCTGTGCATGGTAGTCTATTACCTACGCACCAAGTAGGTAGCTCTCGATGCCTCACGTACAAAACCTATCTTATGCTTGTATTCACATCCCATAGTCTGCGTGCGCAGCCATGGTGCTCTACTTGAGGCTACTGTTTATTGAACGTCACTAGAATCGGTTTTGCCGGCCGTTGGGTAGGCAACTGCTTCATATCCCTCGCCCAGTCCTCGGGCTTGGCCTCACGCCACCCAAGCCAAGCCTCGACACCGTGGGCGGCAATTTTGCCGTTCAGACGCAAGCCTGCCTCCAGCATGGCGTCAGCCACGGAGACGCAGATATCCCTCACGAGGTCCTTTCCGAGACAGTCCTTGCTGCTGACGGAGAAGGCGAGGCCAGTCTCCACGCCCCGCGTCTCGAAGAACCTCCCTGGGACGAATGAGGCCCAGCTGTCGCCGAACGCCTGGGGGTCGCGCCCACCGCCGACAAAGTAGAGCCACGCGTCCCAGCCCGCCGGGATGAGAACGTCCGCTTCACCGGCGTCTGAGGTCACCGAGGGGATGACAACGTCACGGGTTACCCTGCGCATGATGCCCACGATCGGGGGGCTCAAGCGCTCCGTCTCACGCACCATACTCTGCAACATGGCGGCCCTCCTGTCTTGCTCGAGAGCGAGAATGTCGCCTAGCAGCAGCGTCTGGTTCCGCTCGTAGAGAAAAACGTTGAGCAGAAACGCGGTGAGAAGGGATGCCACACCCTTGACAGCCAAACTGGAAGTGAACATGAGCACGTGGTTGACGGCTTGGTCCTTGCCCTCCTCCGAGCCAGCCCCAGCCGCGGTCTCGAAGGGACAACCACCCTGAAGAGCCTCGAAACGTTTCGAAATGAGTTTCTGGAGCTTCCTTGCAGCGGAGATGCCTCTGCTTCGGGGCGACCGCCACATCCCCAAGTTGACGGATACCGGGAACAGACTGAACTGTCCCCTGAGCAGGTCCTCCTGCAGAGCCTGGATCTCTGCGAATTCCGGATCTGACTCGTCGAGGCTGAGAAAAGCCCGCAGTATGATCTTCCAGGCTAGCGACTTTAGCGATGCGTAGAGATCGATCTGGGTTCCCACAAGGCCTCCAAAGTGTCGCGTGGCCGTCTCCTTGGCCAGCGGGCGCACGCGCAGACGGTGAGCATGCATGCGAGCAGCCCAGTCCTCGCGCATCGCGGCGTGGGCATCACCATCGGAAAGCAGCAGGTTGGGCCCGGGGAAGAAACCAGCGAGGAACTGCTCGTAGGCTGCCGAGGCGACCAGGACAGGATCTCGGCCGTCCCGCGGCGGCTGCTCACTGCCGCCGTCGGGCAGGGCGAGGATGTGCGCGATCTGGGCAAATGAGGAGACGACGGCCACATTCCTGTTGAGAATCTTTGCATGCACAACGGGCCGGTCCGTCGCGGCACTCAAAGGCAGGCTCTGGAAATCGCTGATGCAGGATGCGATAAAGGCCTCAGGGCTGGCGTGGAAGGAAAAGGTTTCCGTCAACCCGCCGAGTGTTTTGGGCGAGCCCTTGGGCAACTGAGGGGTTCTTGATCTTGACATGATGTTTCTGGTGTGGAGGAGGGTGTTGTGGTGTGAAATGGGCGCTGCGTATGTACAGCTCATGTTGATCATGCATATCCAACGAGACGAGTCGGCTCGAGACGGCCTGTTCACATAGGCACGAGTTATCTAGCTCTGCACTACGAGCCCGACTGTCTTGCAGGACTATAGATATCTAGTCGCTTGGTATAGGTGTAGATTTGGAATCATTCAGCTGCCGTGTGAATCCGATTGGTGAGAGGCTGTGGCCTCTGCCTTCAATCCCATCGAGGCTGAGCAGCCCCCCCCCCCTCTGGGAGGTATTCGATACATACACGCATGCTATACAGACACAAGTACAAGTACAAGCACATCAAGTATCTACATCAAGGAGCCAATCGCTTGGGAGATCACCGCCCGGTCCGGGGCCGCCACTAACGCTAGTATGTAGGTGCATCACAACCCCCTCTTCTTCTGGGGTTGAATTGAATTGAATATCGATTACAAGCACACACGCATACAGATACTTCCCAATTGCTGGGCGACGCTCTGCTACTTGTATGCACTCTAATCATGCATTGCATTGTAAGCGCGTACTTTGACCTGGGGATGTCTACACTTCTAGGGCTTTAAGCTTCTTCCAGTCCCGTTCTTGGAATAATGTGCGTCATCTGCTGGCAGGTCGTTCTCAGAGATTAATGTGCGAATTCACAAGATATCTCTCTTCATCTTTCCCCGAACCCCCCTGCTTTCTCTGTTCTTTTCTCCTGCAGGTTCCTTCAAAACATGGGGACATCAACAAACGTGGCAACTCGCGGCGAAGCTGTCAACAGCCCCTTGCACACAGAGCATAGCGCCGGTAAGGTCTGGCACATCTTGCGAGCCTACCTCGCCATCGTGCTCCTGTTTGTCAACTATTTCCTCGCCCAGTATGACAAGTTCATCCTGTCCTACTTCCGGCCCCAGGTCCAGGAGTCGCTGGACCTGTCCGAGGCGCAGTACGGCCTCATCAGCGGGTACGCCACGGGCATCGTGTACGCGCTCCTCGCCCTCCCCATCGCCCTCGTCGCCGACTACACCTCCGCCCGCGTGTGGACTCTGAGCATCGCCGCCTGCTGGTGGAGCTTGTGCGTCGTCTTCCAGGGCCTGGCCCGCGACTTTGCCCAGCTCTTCTGCGCACGCCTGGGCATGGGCATCGGCCAGGCCGCCGTCGAGTCCCTGAGCATCAGCCTCATCAGCGATCTCGTCGCCTGGCGCAACGTCTTCCTCGGCACCAGCGTCCTCTACGTCGGCGTCTACGTCGGCGAGGCCGTGAGCGGGCAGATCGCGCACGCCTTTACCGAGACCGACACGAGCTGGCAGGTGGCCATGCGCGCCATCGGCATCACCGGCATCGTCGTGGCTGTTCTGGTGCGTGTTGCTGTGAGAGAGCCCGCGAGACGCGAGAGCCTGGTAGTTGTCCTTGGCAGCCCGGAAGCGACACCGGCCGCTTCGCCGACCTGCGCTCAAAAACCAGGGCCCGGGCCGTCGCGAGCTGAAAGCCGCGGTCGCAAACGCACCATACGTGCTGCCCGAGCCGACCTGCGCGACACGGTAGAGTACCTCTTGCGGATGCGCTCCTTTTGGCTGCTCCTGATCTCCGCAGCGATGCGCCAGCTCGCCGGGAATGTGTTTGGTTTCTACATGCCCGGCTACCTGTCGACGTTGTATCCGAACACGACCAACCTCCTTTCCCGCTACGGCATCATCGTAGGCACTGTCGGCAGCGCGACGGTCTTGGCCGGCGGCCTGCTGACCTCTCTCCTGTGGAGCAGAACGAAGCTGACTCCCGTCTACCTGACGGCCGTGGGGGGGATGGTGAGCAGCGTCTTCGTGCTCGTCATGATCTTCTCGCGCGAGCTGGCCATGGACAGCGAGACAAAGGGCGTCCGGATCCTCTACGGATCCATGGCGGCTGCGTACGCAACAGCAGAGCTCTGGCTGGGCTGCCTCTTCGCGCTCGTTGCGCTCCTCATGCCGCCAGACTACAAGACGTTCGGCCTGGCGATATGGACCAGTGTGCAGGTACTCGTGTACTCCTCAGGTCCGGAAGCCATGGGCCTCGCTCTTCGGAACGAGGACCGGAGCAGTCCGAACTACGTGACTGCCACGAGGAACAGTCTGGCTGTCATTATCGTCTTTGGGTACTGGGCTTGCGGCATCGGTCTCCTCAGTGCTGTTCCACTGTTGAAGAGAGATCTGAGGATGGACTTTGTCAAGGGTCGTCTCAGCCTTGGTAGGCGGATGGCGTTTGGGGGGTTTGCCCTAGCCGTCGTATGTCTAGTTGTGGTCCTTTTCACGATGAGCCTAGTGTATGCTGTTTAGACGTAGCTCAGCAGATAGTGAGCTAGGAACCTTCCAGGAGGTGGGAACGCAAAGGGCCGCCGGTGCCTCATTTCTTAGAGCCGAGCAAGAGTAGCCGCTCCCGTTGACGCAGCAATTTTACTATTGATAAGCATGAGCATGAGCAGGCATCAGCAGCGGTAACGAACAGAAAGGAGAGATGCAATGTTCCAATAAGTTGATCGTGAAGCAGTATACTCATGTTGGAGGTGAGGCTTGGGCGACCCATCCATCGGAACCGGGAAAACCTGTAGCCGATGCGTGCGACCCATGCGTCCGAGTAATCACAAAGCTGCCTAGGGTCGCATCATCGCAGCTACCAGGCAGGCCGCCAGCTGCCCCCAGAACAACGTAACACGCACTACGACTACAAACCACAAAGCATCATTCTCTCCATCCGCCACGTTTGTCAGACTTTGCCCGCCCATCATTTCCAGCTGAGCTCAGAAAAAGTCTTTTCTCTCTCCTCCGTTTCCTCTTTTCCAGCACACAGTCCATCATCATGGATCATCGCCCGCAAGCTTGGGGTCGTGTGAGTGAAGCCGCAGTTCCATGAGAAACCATCACAGCTAACCACCATCATCCTCGTCCACAGCCCAGAGATGACGTCTACGGCGGTTACGATGCCTCTTTCATGCAGCAGAACGACCCCAACCAGCACACCCAGCAGCCCATCGTCACGGGCACCTCAGTCGTCGCCATCAAGTTCTCTGAAGGCGTCGTCATCGCGGCCGACAACCTAGGTAACGCACCTCAGACCTGACCTCTCCTCCGTACCATTCATTCATGAAAAGCACATCCCATCTGACAATGCGGCGCTCACAGCATCCTACGGCTCCCTCGCCCGGTTCACCGACGTCAAGCGTCTCCGCCCCTTCCAGAACACCTCCGTCGTCGGATTCTCCGGCGACATCTCCGACATGCAGTACCTCGACCGCCATCTCACTGACCTCTCCCTCGACGAAACCTACGCCTCCCCCGACCGCCCCCGCCTCTCCGCCGCCAACCTCCACCGCTACCTCTCTCAGCTCCTCTACCGCCGCCGCTCCAAGTTCGACCCGCTCTGGAACCACGTCCTCGTCGCGGGCCTCGATGACGCCGGCGAGCCCTTCCTCGCCGCCGCTGACCTCCTCGGCAGCACCTACAGTGCCCCCAGCCTCGCCACCGGCTACGGCAGCATGCTCGCCCAGCCCGTCATGAGGCGGTACGCCCCCGACGAGGAGGCCGCCAAGAAGCTGAGCAAGGAGGAGGCTGTCAATGTGATCAAGGAGTGCATGAAGGTGCTGTTCTACCGCGACGCGCGGAGTCTCGACTCGTATTCGCTGGCGATCGTCACAAAGGATGGGGTGGAGCTCAAGGAGAAGGAGAAGCTCGAGAACCAGAGCTGGGCTTTTGCGGACAGGATCAAGGGATACGGCACGCAGACGGTTTAGAGATCTCCACGGGACATGCAACCATTCTAAACTTGCGATAGATGGAATGAAACACATCGACTAACTACATGAATGTGTCGTGGTCAACTTGCCCGCTACGCGGAAACACATGTTCTAGAATTCGGATGGCAAGCATTCTGGTGGCGATGTCGGTATTCCCAACTCCAATAAAGCGCCCGCGCACACTTTGGAGTTGTCATCATAGCGGCATTGATGGAATCACCATTCAAGACGAGAACATGACGCAGTGACATTAAATTGCATTGAGATTGTGTCATGAAAAATTACCATATCTAAAATCAGATCCCTCAACTTGCTCCAAATCCTCCGGCTTTGCAAGAAAAAAAAGACTATCGTCACCAAGCCAAAAGCCGCCTGTGCCCGGCTCTCCAAGTACAAAGACATCATCATGTGTCAAGGGCGCTTTCCCCCAAACCTTTCTACATGGAAAGTCCGATTATGATGTTCAACTCCAGTTTTTCGTTGGTGTCAAGAAAAACCTGACACTTTTCCTTACTCGACAGTGACAGACTTGGCCAGGTTACGGGGGAAGTCGACGTTGAGGCCCTCCAGAACAGCCAGCCAGTAGGCGATGAGCTGGAGAGGAATGACGTTGAGGAGACCCTGGAGGCAATCCACCGTCTTGGGAACCTCAATCTTCTCGGCCTCGGAAGACTTGAACTCGTCATCGTCAGGGTTGCAGATGACAATGGGCTTGCCACCACGAGCAATGACCTGCTGGTAAGCGTTGAGAGACTTCTTGAAGAGGTCATCACGGGTCAGGATCATGATGATGGGAAGGTTCTCATCCACGAGGGCAAGGACACCGTGCTTCAGCTCGCCGGACATGACAGCCTCGCAGTGAAGGTAGGAGATCTCCTTGATCTTGAGCGCACCCTCAAGAGCAGTGGAGAACTGGCTGCCACGGCCGAGGAGGAGGAGAGACTTCTGGTTGCGGAATTTCTCGCAGAGCTGCTTGATGGGCTCGTTGAGCTCCAGGATCTTGGAGATATTGGCAGAGACCTGGGAGAGACCCTCCATGATCTCCTCGCGGCGCGCCTTCTTGGAGGCACGGTCCTCGCTGAGAGACAGAGCGAACATGACCATGGCGATAAACTGCGAAGTGTAGGCTTTGGTGGAGGCAACACCAATCTCAGGACCAGCGTTGACGTGGACACCGCAGTGGGTCAGGAGGGAGATGGAGGAACCGACAACGTTGACGATACCGACGGTCAAAGCGCCACGCTCGAGACAGTAGCGGAGGGCCATGAGAGAGTCGGCGGTCTCACCAGACTGGGAGACGAAGACGCAAGTGTCGTCACGGAAGACAGGCGCCTGACGATCGAGGAAGTCGGAGGCGAGCTCGACGGAGATGGGGATCTCAGCAAGCTCCTCGAAAATACCACGGACAGCCATGCAGGAGTGGTAGGAGGTACCGCAAGCAATGAAGATGATCCTGCGGCAGCGGCGGATGGTGGAGAGGTAGGAGCGGAGGCCACCGAGGGTGACGGTCTTGTTGCCAATGTCAAGACGACCACGCATGGTGTTGACAACAGACTCGGGCTGCTCGAAAATCTCCTTCTGCATGAAGTGGTCAAACTTGCCCTTCATGATCTCCTGGAGCTCGAGCTCGAGGGTCTGAATGGTGCGGACGTTGGAGCTGCCATCGGCCTTCTTAAGGCGGTGGATGTTGAGAGAGCCCTCATGGATGTGGGCAATGTCATCGTCCTCGAGGTACATGACCTTCTTGGTGTGCTCGACAATGGCGGAGGGGTCAGAAGAGAGGAAGAACTCAGTGGGCATGGGCATGCCATCGTCGGTCATGAAAGCGCGAGACTGAGAGCGGTGGAGGAGAGACTTGTCGGCCGCTCCGAGAAGACCAGCGTTGGGGTTGAGGAAGTCGGTGCCCTTGGTCTTGATGGCCACGTTGTGAGAAGCAGCCTCGGCGGGGAGGGCGGCGTTCTCATCAGAGTACTCGACATCGACAAAGTCGACCTTCATGCGGCGCTGGGTCTTGACACCGATGACGAGGGGAGAACCCTTACGGGCCGCGATGACCTCGTGGGGGTAGTGAACCGACTTGATGAGGAGACCGTAGGCACCCTCGAGCTCCTGGATAACGGCCTTGGCAAGGTCGGTGAAGCCGACGCCAGGGTTGTTGTCGTAGAGGTACTTTGTGAGCTTGGCAATGCACTCGGTATCGGTCTCAGTCTCAAACTTGAAGCCCTTGGTGGCGAGGAGAGTCTTAAGCTCCTTGTAGTTGGTAATGATGCCGTTGTGTACGATGGTGAACTCCCATGTGGGGTCAGATCTGGCGTCCTATGTTAGCTATTACTGCTGACTCCCACTTGGCCGGGTGCGTTACATACCGGTGAGGGTGGCAGTTGACGGTAGAAGGGGGACCGTGGGTGGCCCAACGGGTGTGGGCGATGCCGGCATGTGAATCGAAGACCTTCTCGAGGTCGACGTTGGACTCGTCAATCAGGGACCTGAGCTTGGCGACCTTGCCAACCTCCTTAAAGGCGAGAACCTCCTTCTTCTTGTCGCCATCGATGGCGAGACCGGCAGAGTCGTAACCGCGGTATTCCAGACGAGAAAGACCTGCGAGGAGAAGTCTGGTCAGCATGGTGCGATGGTGATGCGCATGATGTTGGTGGGCTGCGCGCCAAGGGACGCCCCAGGACGCGTTTGCTCAGGATGCGCGTGATGGAAAGAGGCCTGCGTACCATTGACCAAAGTGTCGAGAATGAACTTGCGGTCCTTCTCAACGAGGTAGTTGATGTAGCCGAAGATACCACTGGAGAGGCCAAGTCAGTTTCCGATGCCAATTGTGATCGTCGCCGTTATTGCTGTTGCTGTTGTCTGCAGACTGCCGACAAAGCTATTGTCCCCATTGGGTTTGGTGAGGGGCAGCTGAGTGGCCAGCCAGGTCAGGGGAGGTGAGTGAGGGGCAGAGAGGCGGTGACGGAGCTTACCACATGATGGGCTGTGAGTTTTGGGATGCAGACTGAAAACAAAAAGGGTTTCGTCGAGAGTCTCGAACAGAAGCAGCAGCAGCAGTAGCAGCGAGCGTACGGCAAGCAGGTCGAGCGTGCAGGCAAAAGGTCCGCGGGTATCACACGAAAAGCAGTCGAGGCGAGAGGTGGGAGGCGACGAGAGATGGTAGATTCCGCAGAAGCAGGAAGTGGTGAGCGAGAGATTGGCAGAGAACGTAGCGAGAGAAAGATTGGGGGAGATGGAGAAGGAAGATATGGATGGAGAGAAAGTTGGAAACAACAAGCGTTTGGAGTGGTGGGGTGGGAGGGAAAGGTGAAGGTAGATGTACTCGTGGCTGGGCCCGGAGGCGTCTGTTTGGGGGCTGCACACTAGAGCTACCTCGATAGATACACGCTGCACTTTGGGTCCCAAGCTTCCCGGCACGCCGATGGTCCATCCCATCCCATCACCTTATTCCAAGCCCAGTGCGGCAGTGCCTTCTCGTCTGCTGTGGGAGACGATCGACAGAAAGCATGGAGAGCATGGGATGGCGGTCCAGGCGGTCCAGGCGGCGGTCTGTGGCTTTGTCACCTAGACTACTACTATCATGCTGGACCGCCCGGGCCCTGACGATAGTGGGGTGTTGTGCCCTGACCTGACCTGACCTGCCTGACAGCTTACGTATGTATGTACCTCCTCATTGCTGTGCGCATATGTCGTACATACGTACCAGAGTAGGGTCTGCCTGGGTAGAATCAAGAAACCACCACCTTCATTCATACAATAGAGTGAATGCCCAAGATGCTTGCTATAGTGAACGATCCGCCGGCGGGAACCCTGGCAGCCAGGACAGTCCAGTCCTTGCGTACCCATTAAAGGACAGACAGGCACGGACGGACAGGGGCATTGCTGCCCCTCTTCTCTAGCTTCCCCCCCCCCCCCAAAGGGCAACGACCCCTGTCTCGACCACCCGCGGCAGCGCTTGATTGCGCTGTGCTCTGCTGCACTGCCGTTTGGCGGGTGGAGCACCATCAAGTGTGTACCTACCTACGTAACCAGCGGTGTCGCGCTCTCGGCTGTTGTGCCACAGCCTCAGTGGCTGTGAGGCGCCTCGTCTCCTGAATGTGAGGTCATCGTCGTTGTCCCTGTCCTCGAATCCGCTCGTCAGCCTCAGTCTCTGGCACTCAATCTCACAGAGACTTGGATGCAGATCTATTCACTGCGATCCAAACTTCACTTCCATGCATAACTACATACTCTTCACATTCATATGCAAAATTTAGGATGAACTGTACTATGTAACTTGGGACTCTTCACCACCACCGCCATCACCACATTCTCAACAAGTCGATCTTTTGGATCTATGCCGTTCTCACCAGCATGACGAACCACATCGTAGTGGATCCCCTCGTCGGTTGCCAGGGCATCCATCTCGTCTCCATAACCGTTGGTAGTCGGCCTCGTATCTGGCGGGAGACACTGCGAATATACGGACACTGGACCGAAGAGAGCGACACATGTACATGTGCAAACAGCCCGTGGCCATAGAGTCACCCCGGTGACGTGATGCCAACCTTTCTCACCTACCCCAAACTTCGTATTCCAGCTCGAATCCCTGTGGAGATCGACATCGTCCTCTCGGCTCCCTGTAATACTCGTCCCACCCGGTGCCCTTTCCAGATCCATGATCAGCCTCTTGTCCGGGTGATCAAGTGCGTTGAGACCGCTCGCAACACCACACAAGAGCACAAACAATCGCAAGGAAAACACGGTTTCATAGTTCAAGTATGTCATGCATGCCACACAAGAAGGCCTAGCCATAATCTAGTCTACTGCAGGTACAATCGTCTTTTGCTCGCTGCTTGTCCCCTGAGCGACCGGGCCTTGACTCGTGCACTGGTGAAGTGGTGGGGGGAAAGGGACCCGTGCTCTCGGACAACGACACAGCCTCACTCACTCCTCTTTTTTTTGGTGTGCGCTGCAAAGAATCTCATGACGATAGATCACGAACTGGCGCTCGTCTAAGAATAGCAACGACAGAAAGGGCGCAGGGCTCTAGCGTCCCGGTCATCGCCCTATTGTCAATTTTCTATGATGTTGTTCGGGACGCAGGTATCAAGAGATCGTGGTCTTGGAGTCTCTAGACTAGTTCACTCTCCGAACGACAAAGCGTGCGGCTTCAAACATCACAAGATCTTCTTGCGGTCCCTATGTCCTCTCGGCAATTTGTGCATGCATGCAGCCGCGCCATAGGTCATAATACCATGATTTATGCAGGAAAGATCTTCTCTACTTCTATAAACTCATCTATTCGTGACATCATCAACCAAATCCTGAAGCGAAGTATGGCCCACCATGCAGACCACTTAAGCTGGATTGTGGTTCTAATATTGTTCTGGTAGCAGTCAGTTATACCCTCCGTCCATGAATTGCAGGCCTCGGGAAAGTCTACTGACCTTTATCTTCGTCGGCGTTCGGCATCATGATCTGTCTCGTTGCCACTGCCTTGCAGTGCATAACCATCACAAACAGCCAGACTGCGACAAGGACAATAGTCATGGCGCTCCCTACCCATTGGATCCCAGGACTGGCTAGCTCCTCTCCAATGTAGATGAAAGCAATCGTGAATCCGACATTGGGGAAAACGAAAGAATACCACACCAGGTTGAATTTCATCTCTCGGACACCCTTCAGCACGGCGAGCAGTGAGAGGCTGAAGAACCAAAGTCCCAAAGTCCATAGGAATCTGCCAGTCTTGCGCGTCAGTAGATGCCAGAGGAAATTAGTGCTAGTGATGAGTTCCGGGGATGCTCACATAGATACTATCAGAGCCATTGAACGGAACGTATCTGTAGACCCTGGGGTTGCTGCAAAATAGCCATACTCGGCTGGGATGGCCCGCGACAGATCTATCAGCGCCAGACTGGTAAAGCACGGCGGGCCCACGGCGATGAACATTCCCGGGCGCATGGTCGGATCCGGCAGACCGTACTGCATCAAGCGCTGGATGTAGGCCGAGTACATCAGGAACGACACCATCCACCCGAGCCCCTGCAGCGTGACCCCGGCAAAGATGATCGCGGTGGCCGCCCCGGGCGGCTGCGAGCCGGCGATCTCGCTGGCCAGCGTGCCGCTCAGCATGGCGGGGAAGATGGGCAGCAGCCAGCTCGGGGTCATCGAATGCACCGTCAGGCGCTTGGGCGGCGCCGAGAAGAGGTGCAGGTACTGGAGGGTGGAGAGCACGAAGACGCAGGCGACGTAGGTCCAGAAACACACCCGTAGTGCGTATATCAACCAGGGGCCCGTCGCTGGGACACCGAAGATCTGTGTGCAGTCAAATACGTTGACGATGCTGAGGAAGAAAGTCGGGACAAAGAGCGATTCTGTCGGGTGGAGGATTGCATTTCGGAACGTGTTGCGGTGAATCACAAAGCGGGCCGTGATGGCAGTCGTGAAGGTCACAAACAGGACCAGATCGAAGACGAAGACGATTTCGCTAATGACTTGTAATCCGTTGAACGTGTAAGCCTGCGAGCCGAGTAGGGTTGCGATGGCTCCTGTTGCCATAGTGCACGTGAACCAGGCAAAAGTGAAGCTGGACACAAGTAGGATTTAGCCATGTTTGCAAGCT
Organism: Parasarocladium wereldwijsianum; assembly: GCA_036250105.1. NCBI lineage: Eukaryota > Fungi > Ascomycota > Sordariomycetes > Hypocreales > Sarocladiaceae > Parasarocladium > Parasarocladium wereldwijsianum. The sequence continues at coordinate 25,992 of JAXOUE010000118.1, read as the reverse complement.
GCGACAAAGTGGGAATGCAGCAGCCTCACTGTTTCAGCCGTTCTTTGAGCGGCACCGTGTTCTTCTTCTGACTGGCCTCGAGCCTTTCCTGGCTCTCTCCAGAGGTTGGGCCATCGTGGTCGTGCTTCGTAGATTCCGAAGACGCGCGTATAGGTTGTTCCAAGTCACGCATGATCGAGTCGCGTTGCTCTGCTTCGTACCCGCGAATTACCCCAGGCAAGTCTCCAAACGAAACAAAAAGCGAGACGGTGGCCGTTCAGATGTATTCGCAAGAGCAAAACTGTCCCAGATCATCATGTCTTGACTGCTTGCATTATCGAGACTTGAAAACCCAACTGAGTAAACGCGTGCGAATGGCTAGACACAAGCCGCATTTCTCAATGAACTCACCCCAAGCGGCAAGTAGCGTGGAATGCTGGCCATGATATCATAAACTGGCTCAGCAAAAAAGTAACAGATCGTGTGTTTTGCGGTTCAATCGATGACGAGCTCACTTAAGAAAGGACGCCGGGGTCCGGACGGGCCGCGTCCGAAGCTAATGACAATCGATCGTTGCGGCTACTAAAAACAAGCGCTACAGTCTTCATTCAAATCTTCCGATTACATGTGTTACTTTCATCAGCCAGACCGCATTTGAGAGACAACATGGTCTCATCTTTGCACTCGGTAATGGCCCACCGCCAACGTTGAGCAAATGCGAACGCGACCCCCGGAGCGTCGTCTATCATCAAGATGACCAAGTCGTTCTGATGGCCGGATAAAGTGTCAGATGAAGCACTACTATGCCACTCGAACGAAGCATCTAGGACGAAGATGGGGCATTGCGAGCTTGAAGAGGTACATGCTTAGACGCACCCTACGCAGGCTCAAAAACGGCCGACTGTCGAGAATAGGCGCTCTTGAGCTATTACACTCAGCGGTCATCTTCATTCTATGTTCAGTATGATACCCCGGGGACGACCCGAAGTTACTTTTCTCGACTTCGAAGTGTCGAGCTTGGCAAACAAAGACTTGCATGCATAGGCCGCCAAAGATGCCCTGGTAAACAATAACGTGTCAAGACGATGTCTGATATCGTGATGCTATGACATAGTGTACAAAGTCCTCCCGCTTTTACGCTTCCGTCCTCATCGCTACGCACCCGTATCGCTGTCCACGCATCAGAATATTCCTGTCCATGCCTTATATCGGCTGGTACTCAAGCTTCGTCTCGAGCTTCTTTGATTCGGCCAACTTGCGAACCGCCTTGTTGAAGTCGTCCTGGTTGATCGACTCGCGGTAGTCCTTGATGGCAAACAGACCACTGTTGCGGATTAGCAAGTTGAAAGACAATTAGAAAGCAAACGAGGTGTAACATACGCTTCGGTCACAACGTTTCGCAAATCGGCGCCGTTCAGACCGTCACTCATCTTGACAACGCTTTCCAAATCCAAATCGCCATCCAGCACCACGCTCTGCGCGTGGATCTTCAGAATCTCCAAGCGTCCAACCTCGTTCGGCAGAGGAATCTCAATCTTCCTGTCTAGACGTCCTGCACGAAGCAAGGCGGGGTCGAGTGTGTCTGGTCGGTTTGTTGCCATGATAATCTTTGTCTTTCCGAGATAGTCAAAACCGTCGAGCTGGTTGAGAAGCTCCATGAGTGTTCTCTGGATCTCTCTGTCGGCGCTAGTACCTTCTGAGAATCGTCTTCCACCGATGGCGTCGATTTCGTCCATGAAGATGATACAGGGCTCGTGCTCCTTGGCGTAGCCAAACATTTCACGAATCAGGCGCGCAGACTCTCCTATGTACTTGTCGACAATAGCGGATGAGACCACTATCAGCAGTCAGTTTCGGGCTTCGTTTCTCAGATGGGACCTCCGGCGCAACGTACCCTTGAGGAAATTCGTTTCCAGACTGCTAGCAACAGCTCTTGCCAGTAAGGTCTTGCCCGTACCTGGCGGTCCGTACAACAGCACACCTTTTGGCGGCTTGATGCCGACCCTCAGGAAAAGCTCTGGGTTCTTGAGCGGAAGCTCGATGACTTCCCTCAGCTCTCTGATCTGGTCGTTCAACCCGCCGATTCCCGCAAAGCTGACCTGACCGGGGTCTTCGAGAGACATGTTGTAGACGAGGGGGTCAACCTCGCGGGGCAGCATGCGCATGATCGTGAGAGTGGTCATATCGAGGGCGACTCGCGTGCCTTGCTTCAGCTTGGCCTTGTCGACCTTTGATCGGCACCCAACGACATACCTGGGGCCGCTTGATGCCTTAACGATGACTGTCGAATCTTGTTAGTGACCGTAATCGCAGAGCTGACTGTGCAGGGATGGATGTACATCGTTCTTCGTCCAACTGCTTCAGCACTTCTCCGATAATCTGCCCAACACTTTGCAGCGCCTTAATGTTGTCCTCGGTCTTGTCAAATTCCTTGACGAGATCCTTGATCTCCAGCCGCAGGTTCTTGAGCTTAGCTTCCCATTCGCGGGATTCGATGAGCTTCGCTCGGTAGGCGTTGAGGGCCGCCTGGCGCTCCTCCTCGGGTGTCATTGTGGCGATTTGGTATCTTCTTGCGTGTCTCTAGGGTGATAATCAAGCTTTGGTCGTTTTCGTGGTGTTGAGTCGATCTAGGTCCGAAGTGCGCGGTGGTATTTGGGATGCTTGTCTTTGGTATGGGGTCTTGAGAGCTGCAAGCAAGAGCACGCACTGTTGGCGTCACCGGCGCTGCAGCCTTCTGTGGGCCTCGAGCTCTCACGGCAGATCATCGGTGAGGGAGGCCTGGCTACCCTATACCAATCCAGACTTTCCTTTCGCTACCCTATACCCATATCCCGAGCCCCTCACATAATTTGAGACATCAACCATTCAAAGGCTGCTCATGAACAACGTCTTCCATACTAGATTTGACGGTCTATATGCCGTCTTCATAACAGAGAGTAATTATTAGCACGTTCTTTGTCGTGCAATCAGTCTGTCGAGATAGTGCTGGATCTTACGGTTTGAAGCTTAAGCCAGATTGGCGCTACACCGACCCTGTGAGAGTCGTGATGGCGTTAAACACGGCCGCATTTGTTGGTGATCAAGCTTGTACCCAAACTATTTATTGATACCCCCAGAAGACCTGAGACTAGTTTAATCCAGCAGCCAAGCACTTCTTGAATCTCCGAGCAAAGTCTGCTAATGCGCATAAGGTGAGAGCAAAGGAGAGCCTGTCGATGCGTCGTAGGGGAGACCTCGGGCGCCATGCCCATCTTTCAATCGCTGGTATGGAAAAGCGCACGCCAGCAATGCAACTTTGGCCGCCTGGCAATGGAGGCTGTGAAAGCGCTCACCCATGCTGAACCAAGCGAAAACCCGAACAAACAAAGGTTCCGCGCCTTCAGCCGGATCTGCCTGCAGCGCTTGATGGGCTCTTCAGCCAGCAGAGATGATGCTACTAACAATAGCTTCGAGTAGTCTGCGACTTTGCTGGCGCTACTAGAATAGAACAGCACCTCTTTGTGCCCCTTTGCAAAGATCCAACTGCATTCCGATACGAGGTTTGATCCGACAACGAGCTATTGTCATCCAAACAAATTCCCGCCCTCTGCTCCACACAAACCGCCGCCGTTTCGTTTCACGTTTCTCCACCCCTGCAACATGGCGCGCCTCCTTGTTTGCTGGTCCCCTCTGCCAGTCCTGATCCAGGCACTGATCGGCCTGCCCTCTCATTGCCTGGGCGAGACGCGGCCGGCGCATCGCTCGACCTGCCTTTGTCTTTGTCGATGAGACAGACGGGCGGCAACGGTAACCCCAGCGGCTGCGACGATGGCTCGAGATCCAGTCAGACCGCCGGTCTGGCACATGCAAACCTGGCTTTGCCCAAAGAGGCCCCGCTGCCGTTACCTGAAGCGAAGCCTATCTATGCGGCTGTTCTTTGCTCTGCTTGGGCTGCTTACACCATGCTGCGACGATGATGAGGGTCAATGCAGGGCATGAGGACGTGCAAAGGGGACCGAGGAGGAGGAACGAGGATTCAAAAGCACTGCTTTTCCCCAGCTGCACGACGCTTGATTCTGGGGCCTATGTTCAATCGCCTCTGTTCAATTCGCTGTTCCTTCTTGTCCATTCTTCTCAACCATTTCATCCCGTATCAACGAGTGCCGTGCATCCTTTCAACACCACACCGACCCACCACTTTCAAGAGCATTCCTCCTCACCCGTCTTAGATTCACCTTTTTTTTTTATACCTTCGATCGGCTCGAATTTCCCGACGAAACTTCCGCCGTACCTGCATTCCTCACCGCAGACACTACGCTTGCTTTTGCGCCGGACTTGGCTGCCGCCCATACCACACCAAGGCTAGCGTTCCACTATCACGAGAATCGACTCGATAAGCTATAAAAGCATATCGAGGGCTTTTTTCTCGCAGCCTTTTCTTCTCGCCTGCTCTCCCTCGGCCTCAAGCCGACAGAGTGCGCTTTCGACGCCTCTGAGGGCAAGTTTGCCTTTTATTGAAGAGCGCTGTGACTTTGTGAGAAGTCGCCGCTTCTTCGCAATGAAGATCAGGAATGTTGCTGCCTTGGCAGTGCTGCCGGCCAAGCTGGACATTAAAAGTCCATGTACGTATCGCTACCATCGGTTTTTTTGGTGCGAAATACTGACATTTCTAGACTCTGTCCGCAATGTCGCTGCCACGATTGCCCACGATGCCATGGGCTATTATCAGGGCAATGTTACTGCAGACCCCATCGTGAGTGTGCTCACTGTTTCCAACACTGTTCAGGATTTCGTAGCTAACACACAAAGAAAACCGGCGACCTCAGTGACCCGTATTACTGGTGGGTAGCTGGTGCCCTCTGGGGTACTATGCTCGACTACTACCACTACACCAAGGACCCCAGCTACAACGATGTGGTGATCGAAGCCCTCCTTGCGCCGGCGAATCTCGGTCAGAACAATGACTATGTCCCCAAGGACCACGAACTGGAAGAAGGAAACGACGATCTCTTTTTCTGGGGATCCGCTGTGCTCTCCGCCGCCGAGCGAAACTTCCCGCAGCCCAACGCCAACTTGCCCTCCTGGCTCCAGATCGCCGAGAATGTCGTAGCCTCTCTGGTCAGCCGCTGGAAAGAGGACACGTGCAACGGCGGACTTCTCTGGCAGATCTACCCCAGCAACCCCAACGGAATGACCTACAAGAACTCGGTCAGCAACGGGGGCTTCTTTCAGCTCTCTGCCAGACTGGCGCGCGCGACCGGAAAACCGGAATACTTGCAATGGGCAGAGAAGATCTGGGACTGGTCCATGGAAAAGGGTCTTATCGACGCCAAGCGCTACCGCGTCTACGATGGCGTCGATACCAAAGACGACTGCCGCAAGGTCAACTACCAGTCTTTCACCTACACGAGCGGCATTTACCTCTACGGCGCTGCGGTCATGGCGGAGTACACTGGCGACAAGAAGTGGGAGCAGCGCGCGGAGAAGCTCCTCGACGGTACCGACTGGTTCTTCTCTCCTTTCAAGAACGCCACCGATGTCATGTGGGAAGGGGCCTGCGAAACCGTGGAACGTTGCACCGCCGACATGACTACGCACAAGGCGTACCTCGCACGCTTCATGTGGCACTCGACAGTGATGATGCCGTCCCTGAAGAAGAAGGTCGAGAAGCGCCTGCACGCGAGCGCCAAAGCTGCTGCCCAAAGCTGCAGTGGTGGGGAAGACAAGCGAACCTGCGGTCTGAAGTGGTACACCGGGGCATTCGACGGTAACCCTGGCCTCGGCCAGCAGATGAACGCGCTCGAGACCATCCACGGCCTCCTCGCTGGCCAGACCAAGAAGCCCTTTTCGGCAAATGAAATCAAGGTTGTCAGGAGTACCAAGTGGGAGCCACTTGACCAGTCCAAACCTGACAAGCCTACACCTACACCTACACCTAAACCCAAAAATGATGACGATGACAAGGATGACAAAGACGACGATGAAAACACCGCTCCACGAGCGAGACTCCCTTGTTAGGGGTCTGACGGTGGCCTCACGCTTGCTGCGATAATGACTCTGGCAGTCGCGGTTAGCGCTTGGCTGGCCGTCTGAGAGTGGATTGGTATGCTCGATAACCGAGTTCAAAAGAGCATCCATCCCAAAGAAACTTGTCCGAGCATCGTTCATCATATCGGGTGGGAGTGGCAGGAGAATGGGGGAGAGGGCCCTTCCACACTGCAGAGCTATTGCACAAGCGTTGCATGATTACACGCGAACTACAATTGGGAAGAAAAGGAGCGCAAGGGGAGTGTGCGTGAAGAAACAATCGCTTGAGAAGAAGCAAGATGTTTGCATGCCAGTTCTTGCGGGTACATACATATAGAGCGTACTGGCTCGATAGATTCCATAGAGAGACACGAGATTTATGTCAGTACATAATACCAAGATATGACCCTAATTCGTCAAAAAGTTCTTTTTGAACGAGGGCCATGTGAATCGCACGAGACGGTCTCATAGTTTAACTTGGCCATTCAGCCAAATTTCTCATTAGAGCGCACTCACATGTGCAGGAACCGTCTAGTCTATATTTACTGATCTATTTTCGTTACGCAACAACAGCATTCGCTTCCCTCTCCTTCCTCTCCTCATCGTTGCCCCCCTCGGACCCTCTCACTTCTTTCAGTGTCCTCTCCAGCGCCCCCAAGAACTTTGTGCACTCCTCCTCCGTACCGACCGTAATCCTGAGACACCCCAGACACCCAGCCTCCTTGCCCCTAAACCTGACTACCACCCCTCTGCTCTCCGCGAGCTGCGTGTACACGGCCAACGCCACCTCATTGCTCGGCTCGCCCTGCGTGTTCAGCATCTCGTAGAGCAAAAAGTTGCTCGCTGTGCCGCCGCGGAGGCGCCCCACGCCAGGGATGGAGGGAAGCGTCTCGACGAGGCGATCGCGCTGGCGGTTGAGGTTGGTGACGTGTTCGCGCATGACGGAGAGGCCTGCAGGGGCGACGGCGGCCTGTGCGATGGCGGAGGTGGGCGAGGATATGTTGTATGGAGCCTTGAGCGCGTTGAGCAGACGGGCGATGGGCGGAGAGGTGAAGGCCGCGCCTAGGCGGATGCCGGCGAGGCCAAACGCTTTGCTGAGAGTCTGCATGACCACGAGGTTGGGGTGCTCGACGGCGAGCTGTGCGAGCGAGGCGCCCTCGGGGGCAAAGTCGATGTAAGCCTCGTCGGCTACCACGATGCCGTTGAAGGTGGGGTGGTTGAGGATCTGAACAACGTCGTCTTTGGCGATGAGCGTACCGGTTGGGTTGCCCGGTGTGCAGAGGTAGACGATCTTGATATCCTTCTCGTTGCTAAGCGTATTCATGACCGCGGGGACGTCGAGCTCAAAGCTGGGAGCTGCCTTGAGGGGCACTTTGACGATGCCAACGTCGTTGACCTGCGCGGAGACAGAGTACATGCCATACGTGGGCGGGCATGTCAGGATCCTGTCCTTTCCTGGCACGCAGAACGCACGGAGGAGGGCGTCGATGGCTTCATCGGATCCAACGCCGACGAAAAGATTCTCAGGTGTGAGTGGCTTGCTGGTGTGGTGGTTTGTGTTGCGGAGGTTGCAGAGAAGCTGCTTGAGCTCAGGTTGGTGGGGATCTGGATAGCGGTTCAGACCGAGAAAGTCAAGGTTGGACACTGCTGATGAAGACGTGATGGTCTTTTCGAGGGCAGGACCGAATGCATTCTCGTTGGCGTCGAGGAGGATATTTGTGCCGTCATCCTTGTAATCGCTATCGTATGCGTGTTAGTCTGCACTCAGTCGGAACTGGTGGCATGGAGGGGGAGGGGCAGATGGGAAAGTCTTACTCTCGTGCGCAGCGGTAAGGCTCGAGAGCGAGGATGTTGGGCCTAGCGCAGGTTTCCAAGTTGAAAGCACGCATCTTGTTTGAATTGATGGCGATTGTTAGTCAAGTGGAGGATGAGCGTGTGGCTTTATGTCCTGAGCGCTGTCTTGATGAGTGAGTCGGGATTTCTTCTCGACCGAAATCGGTCGTTGACGATCTGTGGCGTAAAGAGTCATCGTGGCTGAAATGTGGCTGGTGCAGAAGGGTGCAATTAGACCCTAACCCTCTTCATCAAGGTCATCTCAGGGTCGTCACCGCCAGATTGAACGCACACCTTTCATTTTACCGGCAGCCGTCCAGGGGTTTGCCCAATTTCGCCTCGATACGATATATTGCATCGAGGTCCAAAAGTGCCATGCGGCTATTTGTTTTGCTCATTATTTTCTCTGTCTGATTAATTTACTCAGTGTCAAACTCGGATTGACAATCGCAGACTGAACCTAGGTTCACCCTGCAAGTTCTCCAGCAAACCCCACGGGGATGAAGTGGAACACATATCGACAAGAATTTTGGATCCCAAAGACGTCCCGCTTGCTAGCGAGTGAAGCCGACTAGCTCCGATCTCTTGATATTGCAATCTGTCCACCGGACACTGTCGGTTTAGACCCAGATCAGGCATAACGCGTGACCCTGGTAGCCAGCTACAGAGGATGACAGGGATGAGCTGAAGAACGTGGCACAGCGAACAATGCTGAAGAAAAACCCCAGAAGGCCATCGTCATTACGACTACACACGGAGATCCTGCTCTGCGGACTCGACTCGACTCGACGTGACGTCTCTGAGCCCATGGGACATCAGGCTGATCTCTGTGTCCAGTCTCGCGCCACCCGGACGCAAATCGACGCATCATATCCGGCCAGCCAGTCGTCCATGCGTCTTCACCGTCAACGTTGAAAGTCAGAACTGGATTGAACGTTGTTGGAAACAGAACAAGAGAGACCCCTCACTACCAGCGCATCTTGAACAAGGGGCGTGCATGCGTAGAGCCAACAGATTATAGTCACCTGGAAATTGCGTCCGAAAGGAGAGTCCTACCGTTGTTGCATTCACCAGGTCAGGTTCATCTTAGACAGCATGATTCTTGCATAACCGGCAGTCTCGGCGCGGCGGGTTAATGTCCCTGGCGACCCTGCAGAGCCAACAAGGAACCCGCTGGCCTGCATCGTCCAATCAAGCTAGCAATTGGTGTGCAGGAACCATTTCTCCCCCAGAGAAGAGACAGACTCACCATTCGCATCGTGCAGAATCATGGCGTTGGAGGCTCTCAGCCAACTCAATTAAGGCTGATTTCAAACCCCTGCTTTGCCGGCTCACACATAGCCGGCCATCGCAACTCAACACGCTCTGAAATGAACCAATGCACCGCGGCCATCGGGAGCAGCCTCCATGTTGCCGATGAAAGAGTGGACTGGTGGTCTGCGTGCCGCACATCCTGGATATTATTATGTGGATCATAGATGTTGACATTGACGATGGACGATGGCAGGTGATTTCGCACCCTTTCGTATAAATATTGGGCGAGTCCCTGCTGGGCCGGACGAATGAGCAGATCGAGGAGTGCCATAGATTCTGTCTACGCGTAAGACGTATCGTATCATTCATTCACTCGTTCACTCTTCAAGCTTTACCGGCACAATGGTTCGCTTCGTTGCCCTCCTCGCCCTTGCTGGCGCTGTAGCAGCGAAAAAGGAGGCATTCAGCTTCGACAACCTTATCACCTTCGGTGATTCTTACACTGATGAGAGTATGTTCAAGAGTTTGCGCGTTGGAGAACCAGCTGACAAGTCATACGATCAGATCGCCTGGGCTCGATGTTCGAGAACGGCGGCAAATGGCCTCCGCCCGGAACCGTCCTCGGCCCGTCTAACAAGACGGCCTCAGGAGGAAAGATCTGGTCGCGATTTGCCGCCGACGAGGCCGGTGCGAAGCTGCTCAACTACGCTGTCGCCGGTGCTTCGTGCAGCCTCGATATCATCTCCCGGCCATTCGATGCGCTTGGTCGCCCGTTCCCGGCCATCCTCGATGACGAGATCCCCGGGTTTGAGGCAGACCTCAAGACTAAGCCTTACGCCGGAATCAAGTCCAGCAACACCCTTTACGCCATCTGGATCGGTACCAACGACCTCGGCGCCGGGGCGTTCCTGACAGATTCCCAAGCCCCTGGCAAGGACATCAGCGACTTTGTGGACTGCACATGGGAAGCCATGGATCGCATCCACGCCGCTGGTGGCCGCCACTTTGTCTTGTTCAACCAGGCGCCGCTGGAGATCTCGCCGATGTACAGTGCTGAGACGAACGCCAACTCGACTTTCTGGCCGGACCACACACTTTATAACGTGACTGAGGAGGCGTACAAGGTTCGCCAGTACACCACCAACGTCAACACCATGTTCGCCTCAGGCGTCCCGTTCCAGTTGCGGGTCGAGAAGAGATGGCCGGGCGCCACTGTGTCCCTTTTCAACGTCCACTCTCTGATTGAAGACATCTACAGCAACCCGGATCAATACCTCAAGGCGCCGGCCGATGTAGACTGGATGTACCACCGCTGCGATCCTCAGGCCGGTGGCGAGTGTGTCGACTCTGAGAAATCTCCCGACTCTTTCATGTGGTAAGTCATTCTTCTGTATGTATTGCGCGAACTGAGAAGCTAAATGTGAAATGCTAGGTACGATGACCTTCACGTGTCTGAGAAGACGAACAAGGTGTTTGCCGAGGAGTTCCTTGAGGTTGTTAAGGGGACGTCCAAGTACGGCAGGACCTTCAAGTCGACTTGCTAGACGGGCGATGACAGATCATGGGGCTCTAAAGTAGATTTGATTAGCAACGTGGTTAATGCGTGCTGCGAAGAGTGGTCTCTGGTCCACGTATAATAGTGCGGGCTCGTAGAGACGCCTGGAACGAACAGCTCAAGACTGGCTAGGATAGGTTCAAAACGCCAAGAGAAATAATACCTGTCGCCTCCAATGTGTTCAATGTGTATCCTTCTAAAACAGTATCGTTCGCGAATGTGGCTTTTTTGTGGTAATTTGGCGACGAGAGGGTGCAGAGAGCTTCGTTGCGCGTCCAGGTTGTGAATGTGCCTGATCGACCCATATAATGTTTGTTTGACCAATCAGAAGATGCGTGCTCTGTATCGCGAACTTCGCAAAACGGACCTCAACTTGTCAATAGCTTCAACGATCCGCTCAGCATCCAGACGCCGCGCTATATCGGCACCTCTTCGACCCTTTCACTCGCTTAAACGACTCTTTCCAGCTGGCGCGCAAGAACCAGCGAACCTACTTCAGTCTTCCGCGACGACGACCAGACGAATAACCTCGACACATCCTCGTCTTCACTCGACACCTCAGCGAAGCTTCTCTCTACGTCGCGTCTGCGTTGGCTGAAGCGCTCTGGCACCCCGATCACTCGAGACAGAAACCCGAGTCTGTCTCTTTGCCCAACCTCGATTCGTCACGTGAACGTCGCACCGCGCGCGCCAGCGCGTTCACCCTTCCTGCATACACGAGCGACCACTGGATAGGCGCGACACCGTGCATGAGCACGACGCTCTCATTCTACCCGTCATGTATTCTGCAAACTATGGCTACGGGAATGCTGGTCCCAACTTCAACAACGGACCACCACAGCAACAACAACAACATCAGCAGCAGCAGCAGCCGCAAGGAGGGCAGCCGGGTCAGCCAGGTCAGCAGCAGATGATGTACGGTCAGCAGCAGCAACCGCAGCAGCAACATCCTCAGCAGCACCAGCAGCAACAGCAATTCCCTGGCATGGGAGGACCCCAGGGCGGGTTTCCCCAGGGCGCGAATCCTCAGATGATGGCTGGCATGATGCAGAATGCAGGAATGCAACACATGGCGCCCAACGGACAGAGTAAGCTGCCAGTGCGCGGACAGGAAAGGTTCTTATAGAGCTGACGTCTATTATCTTTAGTGGCAGGCTTTCAACAACAGTTTAACAACCCGTACAGTCAAATGCCTGGCGGAGTCGCAGCCCAGAACTTCCCTCAAAACCAGTACATGATGCCTGGAGGCATGCAAGGAGGGATGCAAGGTGGATTGCAAGGCGGCATGCAAGGCGGTATGCAAGGAGGGATGCAAGGTGGGATGCAAGGTTTTCCGATGAACCAAGCTGGGAGCATGCCTCAACAGACTCAGCAGCAGATGATGCAGCGCATGCAAGCTCAAGCTCATGCCCAGCAAGCACACGCACACGCTCAAGCACAGGCTCAGCATGCGCAGGCACAGGCTCAAGCTCAGGGGCACGGGCAGGAGCAAGGTAACGCTGGCATGTCGCAAGCTGGAACGCCACAAAGGCCCTCAAGTGCCGTGCAAAGTCAAGCAGGGTCCGTTCCCCCTCAGCAGAATCAATTCTCGACTCCTCAGCCACCGAGTCAACATCAAACCCCAAATCAGCAGCATCAGCAGCAGCCGCCACAGCCCGTGCAGCAGCAGGCATTACATCAACAATCGCATCAAACGCAGCCGCAGCCACCACAACAGCACCCGCAACAGCAACAATATCAGCAACAATATCAGCAGCAACAGCAGCAGCATCAACAGCACCAGGCGCAGCATCAACCACAACCGCCGCAGCCTCAGTCGCAACCTCAATCAGCGACTAGTGCAACCCCGCAGACCCCAACATTTGGAGGCAATCCGGCTGCCCTGCCAAACCCGGCGCAAGCAAACTCCAATCCTCTAAGCCCTGGTTCGCTGTCTCTCGAGAAGAAGCGAATCTCGATTCTTCTGGATATCAATACGGACCTTCTGCTTGAATCGCAGCAGATTGCGGCTTCACAGCAAGAAGTGAAGAAACTGAAAGCTGCAGACGGGAGTAATGGGGATCCGAAACTGCCCGAAGAGGAACAACGATTGCATAATGACTATCTGCAGTGAGTCTTGACACGAGATTGAGGGTTCTCATCGCTGTTGAACAGTTCACTAACGCGTTAAAGGTGCATGAGTCGTTTGAAAGGCAACTTGACGTATCTTGCAGCCCTGGCAGACCGCAAACCGGGAGTCAACATCCCTCCTTCCCCTCAATATCTGACTGCGCCGAACCTCAACATGTCCGTCCGACTCCGAGTTCCTGCTGGCCCTGAGAGCCAACAGCCAGCTTTCGAGCCCGCCGAGGCGCGACAAGAACGGTTCACAGGTATCAGAGACCTTTACAGCCGTCTTCAAGCTGCGTATCCCGGGATCGATCCGAAGCAGGAACCTATGCACAAGGCACTGCCTCCGGGAGCCAAGCCTGGGATGGCAGGGGCTCCGATCGGATCTGCGCAGGCCAGCCCTACAGCTTCCCAGCTACCTCAACAGCACGCCATGGGCATGGCTGCGCCCCCTCAATCTTCTGCGTTCTGATCTCCCCGAGTGGAAAAGGTTAGATCGGAATCTCTGACAGGTCTGAGAAGTTGTGGTATTGCCAAGTACGAATCAAAACAAGACGAGAGGTTGAGGTGGAGATTACGCTACATTTGCCAAGAGATGCATTCCCAGCCAGCGTAGGCTTTTTTGTTTTGTGTGTGTTTTCAATTCTCAACATCAGCAAATCGATTTATGCATCGAGGCTGTCTGAAGTAAAGACTGGATAATATGGTCTCGTCGCGCCAAAAGCCGTCCTTTTTTGCTTCATACCAGGGGAGAGAGCGACGATGGCGTATTGGGCGTTCCATACATATGGATGGGAGAGGCGTTCGCTTTGGATATTCGCACTACAAGCACTCTATGTAGCCTTCCATTCTGGATGTCAAGTTTCATCTGACGATTTGCAACCCTCCCTTCTTGCGCAAAAATGATTCATGTTCCAGACTAGCCTTTGGACGAAAACCTCATGCGTCTTTTTGCCTCGATGAAGCCGCCTGTGCTTTCGCGTACTGGGGCGGATCGGTGAGCAGCCGACACCGCAAACAAACGTGATCGCGACCATCAGCGGGGCATGTGGATATGCGACTGGCGAATTGCAGAAGGGCAACCCCAGCCTTAGAGTCGACCCCAGCCGTGCCAGGCCAGTAACGAGTTTTGGAGTTTGGAGGGGCACTGTTTATCTACTGTAGCCTAGCTTTTTTTTTTGGTTTTTTTTTCCCTGCAGGGAATTGGGCCCGCTGAAGAAGCGATGAGTTGACAGCGCCGGCCGGCACATTGCTGCGATTAATTTGCCTCGGGGTGCTGTCAAGGTCGATGAGCTCTGAACGGACGAGGCAAGGTCAGGCCATGATGTGGATTGGGATTGTGCGGAGTAGCATGGTGATTCCTCTTGCCCAGTGTTCGTGAATAAGCAGCAAGTAGGCTCACAGAGAGTGAGTGAGGCTCACCCCCGCTGGGGAAGGCCCAGTGTGCGACTAAGGGTTGGGCAGATCCATTCCTATTCGGCTCTTTAGTGGGGCCTGACGCAGCCTCTGAGGGGCCCGGAATCGGCGTGAGGAGGGAAAAAAAGTCACTCCCAGTAAAATCTGGTCCATTGCTAGAGGACGTCTGGATTTTTCCCCTTCTTCTTCCTCCTCCTCCTTCCTTTCCTTTGTCAGACATCTTGAGCCACCAGGCAATTGATCGTGGCCATCCTCTTCTACCAACTCTTTTTCTAAAACTTCGCAGATGGGCCAGCGATAGAAACCACCAAATACTCCAAGCCCGGCGAGCTCTTAGCTTCCTCTCTCTCTGGGTCGAGCATCCCACTTTGTTGTCGCCGACAGGCACAACCTACTCCAAGAACCTCCCCAAGACCAGAGCCAGAGTCTGATCTCAAAACCACACGCCTCCTACCCCATTCATCACACAATCGACAGTTCCTGACGATTCTCACACATCATGGCTGCCCCCATTGTCGAGCTCAAGCCGCCTTGTGTGGCCCACAAGCTCGAAGGCGCTGAGGATGAGCGTCTCGTCTGCCTCGAGCTTCAGGATGGCTCAACCTACCAAGGTTACAGCTTTGGTGCTGAGAAGAGCATTGCTGGTGAGCTTGTCTTCCAGACAGGCATGGTAGGCTACCCAGAGTCGGTAACAGACCCTTCCTACCGTGGCCAGATCCTTGTCATCACGTTCCCTCTGGTGGGTAACTACGGTGTCCCGTCTCGCGAGAAGATGGACGAGCTGCTCGGAGACCTGCCCGCACACTTTGAGTCTTCCCAGATTCACATTGCCGGTCTCGTCTGCGCCTCATACTGCGGCGAGGACTACTCCCACTTCCTCGCCACTTCCTCTCTCGGCACTTGGCTCAAGGAGGAGGGCGTCCCCGCTATCTACGGCGTCGACACTCGCGCCCTGACCAAGAAGCTTCGTGAGACCGGCTCCATGCTCGGAAAGATGAGGCTCGAGACCATGCAGCCCCAGCAGCTCACCAACGGCAACGCCACTGGCACCTTTAAGGCTCGCGTGCCTCACACCACTCTCGATCAGTTTGAGGAAATCGAATGGGTCAACCCCAACGAGAAGAACCTCGTCGCTGAAGGTGAGTCTTCCTATCGTAGTAATATAAATATCACGGGACCCTTGCTTACAGCTTATCAGTGTCACTTAAGACGCCCAAGCTGTACAAGCCCCCTCCGTCGCTTGCGCGCAAGCACCCTTCCGGTCGGACCATCCGTGTTCTGTGTGTCGATGTCGGTATGAAGTACAACCAGCTCCGTTGCTTCCTCAAGCGCGGTGTTGAGGTCATGGTCTGCCCCTGGGACCATGACATTGTTGCCGCTGCCGGCGACGAGTACGATGGTCTTTTCATCTCCAACGGTCCTGGTGACCCGGCCGTCCTCGACGTTACCGTGAACAACATTCGTGCTGCCATGGAGAAGAACCGCACGCCCGTGTTCGGTATCTGCTTGGGCCACCAGCTGCTCGCCCGTGCCTCTGGCGCCTCCACCACAAAGATGAAGTTCGGTAACCGCGGTCACAACATTCCGTGCACCAGCATGATCACTGGAAAGTGCCACATCACTTCTCAGAATCACGGTTACGCGGTGGACGCAGAGTCTCTGCCCACTGGCTGGAAGGAGCTCTTCGTCAACGCCAACGACGGCAGCAACGAAGGTATCATGCACGTCGATAAGCCCTACTTCAGTGTGCAATTCCACCCAGAGAGCACACCTGGTCCCCGTGACACTGAGTACCTCTTTGACGTCTTCATCAACACCATCGCCAGCTGTGCCGAGAAGCCTGCCCTGCTACAGGCCCCCGTCCACTTCCCTGGTCAGACCATCGCGGAGATTGAGGCTGCGCACCCTCGCGTCTCCGTCCGCAAGGTCCTTGTCCTAGGATCTGGTGGTCTCTCCATTGGTCAGGCCGGTGAGTTCGATTACTCCGGCTCTCAGGCCATCAAGGCACTCAAGGAGGAGGGCATTTACACTGTCCTCATCAACCCCAACATTGCCACTATCCAGACCTCCAAGGGTCTCGCCGATAAGGTTTACTTCCTGCCCGTCAACGCCGACTTTGTGCGCAAGGTCATCAAGTACGAGCGCCCCGATGCTATCTACGTCACCTTCGGTGGCCAGACCGCTCTCCAGGTCGGTATCCAGCTCAAGGATGAGTTCGAGTCGCTCGGTGTCAAGGTTCTTGGTACCCCCATTGACACCATCATCACGACTGAGGACCGTGAGCTGTTTGCTCGCAGCATGGACTCCATCGGCGAAAAGTGCGCCAAGTCTGCCTCCGCCAACAACATCGATGAGGCCATGCACGTCGTCAAAGACATTGGCTTCCCCGTCATTGTTCGTGCCGCTTATGCCCTAGGTGGTCTGGGCTCTGGCTTTGCCAACAACGAAGACGAACTCATGGATCTTTGCAACAAGGCCTTTGCCGCCAGTCCTCAGGTATTGATCGAGCGCAGTATGAAGGGCTGGAAGGAGATCGAGTACGAAGTTGTTCGTGATGTTCAGGATAACTGCATTACTGTGTGCAACATGGAGAACTTTGACCCTCTGGGTATTCATACTGGCGACTCCATTGTTGTCGCTCCTTCGCAGACTCTCTCCGACGAGGACTACAACATGCTCCGCACAACCGCTGTCAATGTCATCAGGCATCTTGGTGTCGTCGGTGAGTGTAACATTCAGTACGCTCTCAACCCCGACTCC
This sequence comes from Parasarocladium wereldwijsianum, assembly GCA_036250105.1. Taxonomy (NCBI): domain Eukaryota; kingdom Fungi; phylum Ascomycota; class Sordariomycetes; order Hypocreales; family Sarocladiaceae; genus Parasarocladium; species Parasarocladium wereldwijsianum. Next base: position 9,080 of record JAXOUE010000118.1, on the reverse strand, counting down.
AAGGAGTACTGCATCATTGAGGTCAACGCTCGTCTCTCTCGATCCTCAGCTCTTGCCTCCAAGGCCACAGGTTACCCCTTGGCCTTCATTGCTGCCAAGCTTGGTCTCAACATCCCTCTCAAGGACATCAAGAACTCTGTTACCAAGGTTACTTGCGCCTGCTTCGAACCTTCTCTCGACTACTGCGTGGTCAAGATGCCCCGTTGGGACTTGAAGAAATTCACCCGTGTCTCCACCCACCTCGGCTCTTCCATGAAGTCCGTCGGTGAAGTCATGGCGATTGGTCGCTCCTTTGAAGAAGCCATTCAAAAGGCGATCCGTGCCATTGACATGCACAACCTTGGCTTTGGTGAGACACCCGCTCTCATGAGTCTCGATGACGAGCTTCAGACGCCCTCTGACCAGCGTCTCTTTGCCATCGCCAATGCTATGCACGAGGGCTACACCGTCGACAAGATCTGGGAGCTCACCAAGATCGACAAGTGGTTCCTTCGCAAGCTGAAGGGCCTCAGCAACTTCGCCAAGGAGATGTCCAACTTCACATCTGCCGACATCATCAAGGCTCCTAGTGTCATGCTTCAGGCCAAGAGACTTGGTTTCTGCGATCGTCAACTCGCTCAGTTCTGGAACTCTAACGAACTGGCGGTGCGCAGGATGCGTGTCGATGCTGGTATCATGCCGTGGGTGAAGCAAATTGACACCGTCGCTGCTGAGTTCCCCGCTATGACAAACTACCTTTACACCACATACAACGCTTCCACTCACGATGTCGACTTCAACGACCAGGGTGTCATGGTTCTTGGCAGTGGTGTTTACCGTATTGGATCTTCCGTTGAGTTCGACTGGTGCTCTGTTCGTGCTATTCGCACTCTTCGGGAGAACGGCCTCAAGACTGTTATGGTCAACTGCAACCCAGAGACTGTCAGCAGTGACTATGACGAGTCTGACAGACTCTACTTCGACAACGTCCTCACTGAGACCGTCTTGGATATTTACCAGCTTGAGGCCTCAGCTGGTATTCTTGGTGCCATGAGTGGTCAGGGACCCAACAACATCGCTCTTACACTTCACCGCGCTGGTGCCAAGGTTCTCGGAACTTCCCCTGAGCAGATCGACCAGTGCGAGAACCGTCATCGCTTCAGTCGTATGCTGGACACCATTGGAGTCGATCAGCCCGAGTGGAAGGAATTGACCAGCTTCGACGAGGCCAAGACCTTCTGTAACAAGGTGACCTACCCTGTCCTGGTTCGTCCTTCTTACGTCCTTTCTGGCGCTGCCATGAACACTGTCTACTCTGAGAAGGATCTTGAAAACTACCTGGCTCAGGCTGCTGAGGTGTCTCGCGATCATCCAGTAGTCATTACCAAGTATATCGAGAATGCCAAGGAGATTGAGATGGACGCTGTTGCACAGAACGGCAAGATGGTCGGTCACTTTGTCTCCGAGCACGTTGAGAACGCTGGTGTTCACTCTGGCGATGCCACTCTTATCCTGCCACCTCAGGATCTTGAGGCTACCACAATCGCCCGCATTGAGGAGGCCACCCGCAAGATTGGAGCGGCTCTCAACATCACTGGTCCTTACAACATTCAGTTCATTGCCAAGGACAACTACATCAAGGTGATTGAGTGCAACGTCCGTGCCTCGCGATCTTTCCCCTTCGTTTCCAAGACGATGGGTGTCGACCTTGTCGAGCTCGCCACCAAGGCTATTATGGGTCTTCCTCTCCAGGCTTACCCGCCTTCCGAGCTGCCTCAGACACACATTGGTGTCAAGGTACCCCAGTTCAGTTTCTCTCGTCTCTCTGGCGCCGATCCCGTCCTTGGTGTGGAGATGGCCTCTACTGGTGAAGTTGCTTGCTTTGGTGTTGACAAGAACGAGGCCTACCTCAAGGCCCTGCTCTCCACCGGCTTCAAGATCCCCAAGAAGAACATTCTTCTTTCTCTGGGATCTTTCAAGGATAAGCAGGAGATGCTGCCGTCTGTCCGCAAGCTCCAAGCTCTCGGCTACAAGCTGTTCGCGACTGCCGGTACCGCCGATTTTCTGCAGGAGCACGACATTACCGTCCAGTATCTCGAGATGCTCGAGAACGAGGATCGCACTTCGGAGTTTTCCTTGACGCAGCACTTGGCCAAGAACATGATTGACCTGTACATCAACTTGCCTTCCAGCAACAAATACCGCCGTCCTGCCAACTACATGTCCAAGGGTTACCAAACTCGTCGTATGGCTGTCGACTACCAGATTCCTCTCGTCACAAACGTCAAGAATGCCAAGATCCTCGTTGAGGCCATCGCTCGCCACTTCGAGCTTGAGGTCTCTCAGCGCGATTTCCAGACCAGCCACCGTACCGTTGTGCTGCCTGGTCTGATCAATGTCGCTGCTTTCGTTCCTGGCATCGCCTCCCCTGGCAGCAACGATGTACAGACCGTGACCAAGGCTTCCATTTCTGCCGGCTTCAGCATGATCCGCATGATGCCTGTGGGTGCTGAGAGCTCGATTACGGACGCCGCTACTCTCAGCGTTGCGCAGCAGAACAGCAAGAAGGGCGGTTTCTGCGACTACAACCTGTCCATCACCGCCACTTCCGACAACGACGACCAGATCTCTGCCGTCTCTGGCGAGGTTGGATCTCTGTTCATTCCTTTCAACCACCTCTCTGGCAACATCAGCAAGGTGGCCGCTGTCACTGCACACTTTGACGCCTGGCCCGCCCACAAGCCCATCATCACCGATGCCAAGCTTACTGACCTCGCGTCTATTCTCCTGCTCGCTAGCCTGCACAACCGCCGCATCCACGTTACCTCAGTCACCAACAAGGACGACATTCGCTTGATCGCTCTTAGCAAGGCCAAGGGTCTCCAGGTCACCTGCGACGTGTCTGTCTACGCTCTGTACCTCTCTCAAAAGGACTACCCTACGTGCGATCGTCTGCCGACTGAGAAGGACCAGGCTGCTCTCTGGGAGTACATTGAGACTATCGACGTGTTCTCCCTCGGCAGTCTGCCTCACCACATTGCCACTTCTCTTGGCCACAAGGCTGATCCTGCTATGGGCATCGCTGAGGCTCTCCCTCTTCTGCTCACCTCCGTGGCTGAGGGCAAGCTCACTGTTGAGGACATCAAGACCAGAATGTACACCAAGCCTATGGAGATCTTCGAGCTCCACGACCAGGCCAACTGCAGCATCCAGGTCGAGGTTGACCGTGCCTATGAGATCGCTCCCGGCTCGACCTGGTCTCCCTTTGAGGGCAAGCGTATGCGCGGTTCCGTTCAGCGCGTCATCTTCAACGGTACGACAGTCTGCCTTGATGGAGAGGTGCTCGACATTAAGCCTCAGGGCAAGGACATGTCCTCCCACCTTCTCGGCCCCAAGACTCCTGCCATGAAACCCACACAAGTTACTGTGGAGAGCCCGGGTCGCCACCAAATCAGCACTCGCAACCTTCGCGGTGTTGATGCGGCTGTCGCCTCACCCATTGTGCCTTCCGACGAGTTCTCCCTCGGTATGCAGATGAAGCCGCTCACCAGCATCAACATTCAGCAGCTCCTGTCGCAGCCTTCTGCGTTCAAGCAGGCCCACGTTGTGTCGGTTCGCAATTACTCTCGCCAGGATCTTCACCTTCTCTTCACCATCGCTCAGGAGATGCGTCTTGGTGTGCAGCGTGAGGGTGTCCTCGACCTCCTCAAGGGACGTGTCCTGTCTCTGCTCTTCTATGAGCCTTCCACTCGCACCTCGACTTCGTTTGATGCCGCCATGCAGCGTCTCGGTGGCCGCACCATCCCAATCTCCACCGAACACTCCTCGGTGAAGAAGGGCGAGACCCTCCAGGACACCATCCGCACTCTTGGCTGCTACGGCGATGCCATTGTTCTCCGTCACCCTGATGAGGGCTCCATGGACATTGCGCAGAAGTACTCCAACGTTCCCGTCATCAACGGCGGTAACGGCAGCAAGGAGCACCCCACTCAGGCTTTCCTTGATCTCTTCACCATTCGTGAGGAGCTTGGTACCGTCAAGGGCCTGACGATCACCTTTATCGGTGATCTCCGTCACGGCAGGACCGTGCACTCTCTTGTCACGCTCCTCCGTCACTACGACACGCAGGTGCAGCTCGTTACCCCCAAGGGCCTTGCCCTTCCCGAGCCCCTGCGCCAGCAGCTGCAGGCCTCTGGCCGCCTGTTGTGCGAATCTGAGACTCTCACCCCCGAGATTCTCGCCCAGACCGATGTCTTGTACTGCACCCGCATCCAGAAGGAGAGATTCTCCAGCGAGGCTGAGTACGAGGCAGTCAAGAACAGCTACCGTGTTGACACCTCTACCCTGCGCAAGGGCAAGAGCAGCATGATTGTGCTGCACCCCCTGCCCAGGAACGAGGAGGTTGCGGAGGAGGTCGACTTTGACCAGAAGGCGGCCTACTTCAGACAGGTGAGTCATCGAGCATCCTTCAATTCGGGATGCGGCAAGCTAACATATTACTACAGATGCGCTATGGTCTTTACTGCCGCATGGCTCTCCTGGCGCTCGTCATGGCTGCCTAAGTCTCTCGTCGATGCGTGGGATGGAAGCTCGGCTGTGATACGAAAAAAGAAAAGCGAAAAGGAGGAACGGTCCGATGTATTGTTTTCGAATTTGGGGTTCATGATGGTTTTCCTGTCCATACACGTTACGAAGCTTGGGATTTTCGATTTTTTTTAGATGATGTACACTCATGGTGTTTTTTCGGCAACGAGTTTATTAGTTGTTTGGGCTTTAAAGGTTTACAAGGCGTCCATATCCCGGCGTAAACGTGTGGTGTATGAGTGTTGTACACTCATTTGATTTCAGAAATAGAATAGAGGCCGAAGCCATTTCGGTTTGATTCTCTACGTTCGTTGCGTATGCGTGTGTGTGTATGTGTGTGTATTTGTAAGTCTGGTGTATTCAATAGGCTATCTACTTGCATGAAGTACCGCTTTCACTTATGATTGGAGGAATGACGAGGGTTGGGGTTGTCGAGAGCTGTGGTGGGGCAATGCCGGCATCGGTCCATGGTGGGATGTCATCACCACTCCAAGCCATCATCGCTGAATGCGTGCAGTACTTCTTGTCTTTCTTTCTCTTTACATTTTGAAGCAAAAAGCTTGAGATACCTCACTTTTCTTTTTTCGTTGGATTGAAATACTCGACATCCATTCGTCTGACGTATGCGCGCAACAGCAGCTCGGTTCCTCCGATCTTCCCCCGTCAGGATGGCACTCTATCAACCTCCCTCCTCCAAGCTCATATGTAAGCCTTTCCCCCCCTCTTCTCATCTACTCAACTTGAACCTCCCCATCTTGGCGGGATCAGAAAAGACTGACAAAAACCCTGATGCGCACAGTCGCCCCTGCCGGCTCCGAAGCCCATGGGCAGGCCGAGCAGTTCACCCTCTCCACCCTCTCGCGGCGCGACCTCCACCCGACGTCACCGATCCTCCAGTTCAACACGTGGTTCTCGGCCGCGCAGGCCGCGGGCAAGAACGTCGTCGCGCATCCGGAGGCGTGCGCGCTGTCGACGGCGGAGCTTCCCTCGGGGCGCGTCTCCTCGCGGATGGTCTACCTGAAGGAGCTGGAAGCTGAGGAGCAGCAGCAGCAGCAGCAGCAGCAGCAGCAGCAGCAGCAAGAGCAAGAGCAAAACAAAAAGGCACCGGGATTCGTGGTGTACACCAACACGGGCCACTCAAAGAAGAGCGCAGACCTGCAGACGAATCCCTACGCGAGCCTCCTTTTTTTCTGGGAGTCGCTGCAGCGGCAGGTTCGCGTCGAGGGCCGCGTGGAGAAGCTGACGCGGGAGGAGAGCCAGGTGTACTTTGACACGCGCGCGCGGGGCTCGCGGATCGGGGCGTGGGCGAGCCGGCAGTCGCAGGTCCTGCAGCCAAAGGAGGAGGCGGCGGCGGGTGGTAGCCGCGGTGAGGAGGAGAAGTCGGGGGAAGATGCAGAGGATGACGGACGAGCAGAGCTGGAAGGGTGGGTGAAGGAGATGGAGGAGAGGTTCGAGGGGCAGGAGAAGATCCCGGTGCCGGACTACTGGGGTGGACTGAGATTGGTGCCAGATCGGGTCGAGTTTTGGCAGGGCAGGGAGAGCAGGCTGCACGATCGGTTTGTGTATGAGAAGCAGGAGGACGGTAGCTGGACGTTGAACAGGCTGAGTCCGTGATGGGTAGGACCTTGGGAGAAAGGATCCATGGGAAGGGGGCATTTATAGCGAAACTCGCGCCAGATTCACAGGATCACTCCCATTGAGAACTTTCCACTCTTTTTCAGAAGGCGGAAATAGAATCCAAATGGTGAGCTCCTGTCTCAACGTGGAGATTAAAGCCAACTATATAAGAATTTACGACACGACCATTACCAAAAAAACCAAGGCAAAAGGGCCAAACAGCCCGAACCATCGGAAAGAAGGGAGGGGGTATTCGCAAAATACGCAAAGCAGGATGTCAAAAAGACCCAAATTTCCTCAGTCTCTTCTGTAAACCCCCAAACGCCAAGCCAGTAAAAGCCAACAACCATACGAGAAAATGTTTGAGAGAGCCCGCAAATTTGCCCCAATCTAAACACCAGGCGAGATATTCGCAAAAGACGGCAAGAAAATACAATAGGGAAGGAGCGGATGATCGCGGCCCTCAGGGAGTGCAAGGCTGGAATCAAGGAAGAACCAAACCAGACATATTGGACGCAACCGTCTTGGCTCGGTGATGGCCCTGCCAAGCCGCCTGTGTCTGAGTCTTCCTGATCTTGACGGGCTCCTTCTCATCATCGCTAGCAGGTCCGCTGGCAGGCGGTGTGATCACGTCGCTCGGCGTTCGGCGGCTAATGCGGCGCTGCTCCCGGTCGTGCCACCTTTCCGCCAGCTCCATGCCCTCCTTTGCGTCACTCAGCAAGCTCTCAGCGCACAACGGCAGGATCCTGTACCCTAGGCACTGCATCATGCAGCGCTCAGTGGCGTTGAACTGCTCGACTTCCCAGAGGCCTTCGCCCCAGGCATCGACGTAGTAGGAGGATGGTTCAGCGGCCTGGTCGGCCGTAAACTTTTGTGCGATAACGAGAGCGGCGAGGATGATGATTTCGTTGGGAACCGAGTCGATGTTGAGCGGTTGCGAGCGTGCGTGGGGCTGCTGCTGGTCTGATGAGAGGGAGTCACCGTCGGTAAAGTCGGGTGACAAGACGGGCGCGGATGGGAGTGTGTGCCGCTTGGAGGTGGCGGGGAATCGGGTCAGGGGACAGGTGAGACGCCAAGTGCGGCTGAAGCGAACGGGGAGAGCGTCGAGGATGCAGACAGCGAGGGCGATGGTGTCGAGAGAGAGGCCGGAGCGGGCGAGCATGCGCTGAACGAGAGGGATGGACGGGTCTGCGAGGCTTGCAGCGCAAGGGATGAGGTTGACGAGGTGGATTGCGGCGCCTGGGGTCATCTTGTCAGCTGTCTGGTTTCTCGAGCAGGTGATGGCGGAGACATGTATGGATTCCTACCTCTGTATTTGGGATCGAGGTCAGAGCCGCCATTGATGCCACCGTGGTTGAGGTCTTGGATGGCTTGCCCAGGAGAGGTCGAGGCACGAGAGGAGGCGGTGAAGGGCGGAGTGGGCAGGTTGGAGAGCGGCTTGTAGGTCCAGTAGTTGTTGAGGTACTCGTCAAAGGCAATGTCCTGCTTCTCGGCGTCGGTGGTGTCACCGGTGACCCTGTCGCTCCTGAGGAAGCTCATCTCCCTGGTGAGGTCCCTCTTCATCATGCCACCCTTTGAGCGCTTCATGATGTGTGTGGCAGGGCGTATGTGGCTGCAGGTTCTTGGAGAGTGGTGGGATGACGGGGCGAGATGCCCATGTTTCGCACTCGTGCTTGGTCTGGGAGGGAAGGGGGATCACGCGATCGGGTGTGCTCGAGAAGCTGAGCTGAATTGGGTGTGGAACGAGGGACGAAATTCGATTGGGATAGGACTAGATCAGAGCAAGCGAGGGTAGACAAACAAACGCATGTGTGACCCAACAATCAAACAACCAAACTGAAGATGAGAAAGAAGGGGGAGGGAGAAGAAGATGGGGGATGATGGAGGATATAAAGATCCATGGAAGCCGATGTGTTTCTGGGATGGAAGCCGGAAGCCAGGGCAGGATGGGTGGGCGGAGCTGGATTGTGGGCTAGGAAGGGAAGGACAAGGCGCATCGTCATGCGGCTAAGGAGACGAAGCTTTCGGCCCTGGACCCACCGCCGGATTTGACCCTCTTTCTCTCTCAGAGTGTGTCTCTCTCCTCGATTTCTCTCTCTCTCTCTCTCTCTCTCTCTCTGCACCAGTCTGCATTACGGCCCTACCCTTCATGCATCTCCTCGCTTGGCCCCCCCTCCCCCCACGCCTGGCTGGCTCGGCGGTCAGAGCGGCCAGATCCAGCGCCAGACCCTCAAGGCGGTCAACAGAGTATCATCTCCGTTTGTGCCGCCCACCTCGCAGCTCTGAAGACCCCTTGATGAGGAGACAAATTAAACAGACACAAAAACGCCATTGTCTGAGAGCAATCGTGTGAGACTTTGCGCCCAGCCACAGTGAAATTGGGATGGTCCTCGTACTGCCGTGGATCCGACGGGCTCGTCTCAGCCACAACCAAAGTGGTTCGTGACAGCACACGATCGTCTTGCGTGCCTCGCTTTTCAGGCACTGTCCTTGTCTTCCGAGAAATGGGAAATGCATCATGTGCAACTTTGAGTTGCATGTATGACTGCTTGTCCATTCATAGATACATCCAAGTGGCTGGCGGCATCAGACCATCCATTGCCGACCCTTTCCTGTTCCGTCCCCCCGCCCAAAATCATGCCATCCCATCACGTGATGTTACCCCAGCATCAGCATTTCAACCTCACCACTCCCCCTCGTCTCTGTTGCTTGCTCTGTTCCCATCACTTTGGCAATTCCAACATTCATCCAAAAAAAAATGACAGAAAAAACTCCCATGAGGCATTTCCGCTTCGGCAACACGAGTCCCATGCCCACATTATCCACCATCAATCCAGTCTAAAAAGGAGGCCTCGGGCCATCTCCAAGCCCCGAACCCCCCTTTTTGTCAACCTCCCCCC
>JAXOUE010000117.1:0-79429 GCA_036250105.1 Parasarocladium wereldwijsianum | reverse complement strand
CCGGCCAGTACCGGCTGATCCAAAGTAAGCTTCATCATATTGACCTTCAAACCTCATATGGAGCTGTATTATAGGTCAGAATTGACAACAGAAGTGAAATTGCTTATTCATTTGCTGTGGTCACTTTTTCTAATAGCAGCTATAAAATGCGGCTCCATGCTTCATTGTTCACTGACCCTAAATAAACCCGAAGCAAGATAAAGAGAAGTAACGGAGGTCGCAGTGCAGCTCGCATCAATTCAGACGTCGACAAACACAGCGAAGACAGCCCGACCTGAACAAGGATGCCAATGATATGCCGGGAAAGAGTATCAGGAGGCTTACCTATTCCTAAGACATGTTGGAGTTCCCTACAGAAAAGAGCTAAACGTTGCATTTATTATTCAGGACGAAAACCGCCTATGACCCGTTCTGATGTTGATATGTGTTGCTTGACTAGAGCAATAATGCTGATAATACTATCTATTGTTGTACTGATTTCTATTTTAGCAACCGTGCCCGGTCTGATGTTGCGCTCGATACTTCTTTATAGGCTCCACAGGTGCTCTAGGTGCAGCAGGAGCGTAGCTTGAAAGACCTCCTGGCGGAGCTTAGGAATCATGAGTCTGTACCTACCAAACCAAACAGGCATGTCGACCTCGCCAGCGCTGTTAATAACGAGGTTCTCGGCCGCGATTTTGGCAGCGATGCCAAGCTGCTGGACTAGCGTGGCAAGCAGCATACTGTTGTCAACGCAAATGTTGCAGTTTGAGCATGCTATAACGTCTCCACAGGTATCCACGCCGCGGCTTAGGCATTGGAGTAGCTCGTCAATCTCTGTCGTCGAACTGTTCTGCACATTCATGGTCTCGAGAACTCGAACCATAGTGCTAAGGCAGCCACAATCAAAAGGGCCTCTGTCTCTTTGGTTGGTAGGGATAACACTGTAGCCATGTATATTCGTTTACAGATCTGGTCCGATGTCTGCGCTTATATCTAGCATTGTGTCCAAGCCAATTAAAGCGTCGTAGTCAGGAGATGTGGAGGTATTCTGAGCTGTTACAGAAAATGCTGTATCCATACTCACAGCCGCTTCTCCATTTTCAGCAGACTGCAAGGCTGTATCTTCGATAAGAGCATTATCAGGCGTCATCATGGCTAGGTCAGGCAGACTGCCGCTTCTTGACTGCTTGCCGTAACCTTCATTAAGGCTGTTCTAGATCAAATCCCCCTGTGACGTTGTTGACCAAAATGATGTGACTGGTATAGCAGTATCCAAGTCGGAGAGGTCCCCGGTGCTTCCGCAACGTCCTAATGTCTCAACTGCCTGTTGTCGCTGCTGCAGCTGCTGATTTGCATTTCTACTAGCCTATTGCTGTAGCTGCTTTCAGGACATCCAACAGAATAAAAGGACCAATCTTAATGCAGCTTCGCTTGTAAACAGAGGTATGCATTATTACCTGTGCCGAGTCTGTCCCGTGTTATCTACTGCAGAGACGGACGCGATCAGCTTGAAGTGCAACTGTCATTACGATCGTTCAACCAATCAGGCTCAAGTCGTTCCTTTATCGGCTCTTACTTAATCTACTACTTATTCATTGCAGGGTATAGTACAAATCGTAAGTGTAAAAATATCTAGGAAGCTTGAAAATCCTAACTTTAATGGAATGGCTTATAACATTCAATACATCCTTTGCGCCTGACTTTATAGGTATTGTACCCACCTTGATACCGAGTCTAGCTGCACAGGACATCTTCATCCCTCCAACCTGCTAGTATAACCAACTGTTCATGTCTTTGAGTTCATGAAGCGAGGGTCTTTGATTCAGGATGCAAATTTCTTGTCTTATCAGGGCTAAATCCTTTCATTCGTGAGGCCCTATTCCTAACCTGCATTCGATTTGAGATTCGTTGGCACGAGGGAGGCTTCCATGAAGTGTGCTCGTTCTTGCGCAATCGAGTCCGCGCTTTCATGAAAGACATCTTTAGGCCCGGCGGATTTTGGCTCAAAACTCATGTAGGTATGTAGATATGTCACAAGAAGTCGCCGCTACTTGCTTTGTCGATCTATTGTCTCAAATCGACAACCATGTCGTCACTTTCATCAACCCTAACCTGCGAAGACCCCTGCCAAGACCTGCAAAGTCATGACATCAGTATCCGACGCCATTCTCATCCTTCACGGTGATCACTACACTTTATTTCATGCATCAATTGACCTGCACCTTCTAGACCCTCCCTCTCCCCGTTCGTCAAAGGTCCCTTCCTCTTATTACCCTTCCGATTGAGTTTGCCACATGCTGCGTCAGCTCTGCAAACAAACTATTATAAAAGCATTTCCTAGGCATCTGTCAACAATGGCGCAAACAAGCACCGTGCGACGCAGCACGAGGAACGCATCCAAATCATCGGTCGAGAAATCTTCAAACGAAATCAAGACAGAACAGTCTCCCTCGCCACGAAAGCCTATCAAGCGCGAGTCGTCCCCTTCCACACCCGTGGAGCCAGCCTCAAAGCGCACGAAGACATCCTCCCCATCGAAAACTCCCAAACCCAGCCCCAAAACAGGAAAGCAAAATCATCAGACCAGCGAAGAAAAGGCTGCGCTGCTGCGGGACAGAAAGCTCAAGTCATACGCCAATAAGACTCCATTCCCCGACTTTGCACACCCTACACCTGAGGAATGCCGTCTCGCACACAAGATCCTGGCCAAGCTCCACGGAGACAGAGTGCGTTCCAGCGAACCGATCAAAGCCCCTACTGCCTCTGCGGGATGCGGCAACTCGCCGAGCGTGCTCGACGCGCTGGTGAGGACGATCTTGAGCCAGAACACGAGCGACAAGAACAGTTCCCGGGCAAAAAAGAGCATGGACGAAGAGTACGGAGGCAGCGATCAATGGGAGAAGATTGTAGAGGGAGGGAGGGAAAGACTACAAAAGACGATTGCGAGCGGAGGGTTGAGTGTGGTGAAGAGCAAAGTGATCATATCGATCTTGGAGCAGGCGTATGAAAAGTATGGAGCCTACTCCCTGGACCATCTGTTTAAGGCATCAAACGAGGACGCAATGCACGAGATGCTTTCCTTTAGCGGCGTTGGTCCCAAAACAGCATCATGTGTGCTGCTATTTTGCTTGCAGAGGGAGAGTTTCGCAGTCGACACGCATGTTTATCGGCTGGCAGGGCTTCTGGGATGGCGGCCGGCGAAGGCAGATCGGGAGCAGACCCATGCGCATTTAGACGCAATGATTCCGGATGAGGAGAAGTATGCGTTGCATATTTTGCTGATCAAACACGGGAAGGTTTGTGAGGAGTGCAAGGCTGGCGGGAGGTCAGCTGGGAAATGCGAGTTGAGGAAAGCATTCCGAGGAAAGGTTGCCAAGTCGGAGGAGTTCGAGGAAGATGTTAAGGAGGAAGGCAAGAGTGAGGTCGAAGACGGCGAGGACGAAAATGTCAAGACGGAAAAGGAGGAGGAGGAAGTCGACAAGGCAGAGGACGGTGAGGAGGCTCAAGAGCAAGACACAACTGCAGTGAAGAAAGAAGAGCAGGAATGATAGAATTTTCCCAGAGCTGATGTTACGAAATAGAGAGAACTTTTTCCATCGGCGTGGTGGCAGAGTGGTCTAATGCGCAAGACTAGAAATCTTGTTCCTTCGGGAGCGTCTGTTCGAATCAGGCCCACGTCGTCTCCTTTTGCTCCCTTCACTTTTTGCGTCAGATTAGCTCAATCGTCAGGTCATTGTCGAAATGCATTTGCTGCAATTGTCGAGAAACACCCCAATTGATGGAGGCAGGGATTCCACCCAAGACATGTGCTGATTTGCAGGCGGTGGGGATTCATCTGAGATAGGTACATCTGACGAACTGGACTTGGAGAGGACCACGAAGCGAAAATGCCGACCTGGAACATGATAGGTATGCATGATCGGTATTGATTTGCTATCTATAGGGTATCTCGTCGCATAATCCAATAATTCTGCCCGTCGCTATGGTCTGACAGCCCCCTCTCGAGGCCATTTCCAATGAGTGTCCAACCCACAACCTCATGCGTCCATCATCACCGTGTCGCCATCCTCCATCATCCATTCCCAGCCCTCTTCCCCTTCCTCTCCCCTGACTTCGAGATCGGTCCTCCCTTTCACACTCCTCACACGCTCCTTTGCCACTGGATACGCTTCCTCCAAGCCCCTCATCACACATGCCAATATCCACCGTATATCATACATCCCTAAACTCGGCCCCTCTCCTTCCCCTTCGATTCCGGCATCCTTCCACTTGTTGCGCAACTCTTTCGCCTTCCACAGCGCCTCCTTCACCTCTCCGCGCCCGAGGATCCGGTACAGCGGGCTCGTCGCGTCATCAAGTGCTTGAAGAACGTTGTGATGGAAAGCATGCGTCGATGACCCGCGACTCGGTCTAGGAATCGAGATGCCAAAGACGAGCTGCAGAAACACAAGAGCTTGTTCGATCCAGAGGTAGAGTTCGTGAAAGTCGACTTTGAAGTTCATCTGGGCATCTTCGGTCGTAAACCCGCTGGCTTCCGGGTTCTTAGCTCGCTCGAGAGAGGCAAAGAGGTCGATGGTTTTCCAGTGGAGGCGTCGGCAGAGCTTCTCGAATCGATGTAGCGCGAGGAGGGGGTCGAGAGGGCCCGAGGGGGCGGCGCGGAGGGGCAGAGAAGCGATTGCGGAGGAGGCCGGAGATGGTGGTTTTCGGTTCGTTTTCGAGTTTGATTGATTCGAGGGAAGAATGGATGACGGGAGAGAGGGCGATGGGAGGCGCGAATGTGATTGTGATGGCAGCGGCAGATGGGAGCGTTCCTGTGGTGGCAGCGACCGTGACGTTCGTGGGTTATGCTGGTGTCGGTGTGCCCACATGGAGTGCTCCAACCCGTTGGACTTGGCCATAATGATATTCAAGAGTTTCCCGTACCATTAGAATCGTTTCTTTTGTCGAAAGGGACTACGCATGAACGGCACAGCGCGAGCTGTCGTGATACATTAGAAACGCGCTTGTGGCGCGAAATGGATGGGATCGTATCGCGAGGTGGCGAAAGAAGTTATGGTAAGAAGCAACAAGAGCAGACAATGAGATGATACGCGTCGAATAAGAAAAGAGCAAAGGGTTCCCGCAAGATAAATGAGACCAAACATCGGTTCTCGAGTCGACGCGAAGCTGAAGCTGAAGATGAAGATGACGTTGGACCGGGATTCAGGGTCCTCGCCAATTTCCTATCGATAAGCAAAGTCGCGACAATCACGCCAGGAATAAAACACTTCGTCCCCATCGACAGCGGACGATTTGAGTTCTTCAGTGCTCCTCCTTATCATCGAAATGCTTCCTTCAATACGGCCGGTATCGAGGCGCTCAGCAACACTGTCTCGGCGGCTGCAATCCACAGCCTCCCCAGTGATCAAAGGTTCGCAAACCCCCTGTCATCATAAGCGTCTCACCCCGAATTAACAACTCCTCCACAACGCTAGAGAACGACGTCGTCCTCGTTCGACAAGACGGCACAAAATCCGCGAAATGGCATCTTACCTCTCCCCTGCAACCTGGGAAGAAAATTCGCCTCTCCTACGGCGGCTCGCTGCAAGCTAGTGATCTCATCGGACGACGATATCACGACCAGACCAAAGACGATAAAGGGAAGCAGATCAATCTGGTCAAACCTTCGCTTGCGAGCTATATCGTCAACAGCAAACGAGTGGCAACACCGATCTATCCCCACGATGCCACAACGATAGTGTCATTACTCGATCTCAATCCTACACGACCTGGGGAGGAGGATCTCGAGGCAGATGAGGAGGACGGCGTGCGGACGATGAACTCCTCCCCGCTCGAGATCTTTGAAGCAGGGACGGGAATGGGCTCTTTAACATTACATCTCTCCCGAGCGATTCACGGCGCCAACACTCCCGCTCCTCCTGCTCTTCGAAAAGCCCTCTCGAAATCCTTTTTCCAAGAGTTACCGTCCCGAAATTCGCAGTCATTCAGCGGTGTCAACACCCTCGGTTCCGGCGTAAACACGAGCGCCATGAATCCTACCCACTACGGTAGGTTCACGACCGAGGACCTCATGGCCTTAAAAACGTACAACGCAAGCAGGAGAGCTGTGGTCCACTCTTTGGATATCCGCGCAGACCACATCTTCTCCGCGTGGAAGCTCGTACGAGATTACAACCACGCGCAGTACCTACCCAACATCAACTTCCACCACTCTTCTATTGAAAAGTTCTTCTCCCATCCCTCTCGGAGGAGTGCACCTTTCCTCTCCCACGCCATCCTCGACCTTCCCGGCGCACATGACCATGCGGGCCACGTGATTAACGCACTACTCCCCTCAGGGACACTCGTTCTCTTCACACCCTCCATCAGCCAAATTGCCGACTTTCAGAAATGGAGTCTGAAGACGCAGCAACCTATCTCGATGGTGAAAGTGCTGGAGCTGCCGACCAGTGTGCAGGTGGAGAACTCGCCAGATAGTTCAGGGGGCAGGCCGTGGGAGGTCAAGACGAGGGGGTTGAGCAAGGACGGTGGCGGGGACGGGGAGCTGGTGCAGGTCATGAGACCGAAGGTAGGCGATCGGGTCGCCGGAGGCGGGTTTGTCGCTGTGATGAGAAAGGTGGATAAGAAAAGGGGGGATGAAAATACCACTGCTGCTGATGAGGTGACGGAGGATGGTGAGGAGTCCGGCTGAGCTATGCTTGAAAAGCCTAGAGAGGAACCCCTGGGGAGGATATTGTACATTATGTATCAACAACTTTCACAACAGCGAAACCTCGTACTGAAAATTGCAAATTCGATCCATTTCGTTGTATTCGCTAAATGTAGGGTATCTCCATGCTTTGGGCTCATAAAAACATGTCTATTGCTCTTCGTTTGCTCATTAGATCCAGAATTAGTTCCTCTCGCGCACTCAAGGGTCTCCCATAAAAAAAAAAAAAAAAAAGACGAGGTAGAACGCAAAGCAAAAGAATGGAAAGAGAATGAAAGAGAGACCTGAGTAGTGAGTGCAACGACCGGCATCGCCCCTTACCCTCCAGACGCCGCCTGATGGGATCGTCCATGAAAAGAAAACACCATATGCTTGGATCCAGTCTCTGTGCACTTCTGCCAATAGTTGGACGCGGGTCCAATCCTGTACTGTTGGTGAAAAGAGATAGTGAAAGAAAAAGAAGAAGGAAAGGAAAAGGAAAAGGAAAGGTCCCCTGGCAATCTGAGAAGCCTAGATCGAGGTGATCCTTTCAGGTGGTGCCCGACAACAACAGATCATCAACTTCAAGCTCGTCCCCAGCTCCTCACATTCTCTTCGCAACGCCTTGTCGTTCCACATATTCTCACCCTCCGCCGTAGGCCCTGCGGCACTCTCATAGCATCGGGTGTACCACCATCTTCCGACTTTCGAAACCATCTTCGTAATGCCCTCGTCGGCAACCACTCCACTCGTGCTCATCATCTCCGCCAGACTAGGTTTGCTCTTTGCCTTGTTTTCTCCGCTGATATCAGCTGTGTCGGTGGGCTTCTTTGGTTTGGTGGTGGAACATGCGACCGGAACCCCGACACGGGCAGCTTTGATACCAGAGAACCCCATAGCGCCGAGGAGACGCACGATGAGATCAGCGGTGGAGGCCAAACTGGTGTCCGGTGCCTGGTCATGGATCCTTTCTTTCAGTCCCCGAACAGCCTTCCGACCAAGATGCCCCATGTTGTTCAGATCAACGTCCAAGATAGAGAGCTCCAGATATCCATCCGGCTTCAACACACGCCGTGCTTCAGACAGAATATTGCGATAAGTAGCTTCTGATGCGGCAACGGGAAAGCGGTACACCAGGGAGGTGAAACTCTGTGGAGCGAAAGGGAATTTGTCAAGGTGCGAGCTGTACTGGATCTGATGGTGATTGGGAGGACTCAGGGGGAAGCCACTCGGCGAGCTTTGCAGCTCTGCTGAGATTGGCGCTCTCGGGGACAGATTGAAGAATGTCGCGGCTGGATAGGTCTCTGCGGCGTAAAAAGACCAATCGTCATTTCCCAGACCGTCGAGCACCAGGATAGACTGCCTTTTGAGACTTCCGTCGACAGGCATGAGCTCATGGCGAACATCGCTGAAAAGGACATGTCCAAAGCTGAGCCACTTGCTAACGGTCATGGATCCGACCCTCAGGTTCACCTGCGCGAGAGGAGATCCATCATCAGAAGAACTGGAGCTCACAGTCGAGGCCCGGGTGTCGTCTGCGCTCTGCTCTTGGATTGTCGACGTGCTCCGTATGCGCTTGGGTATAGACACACACGAATCCACACTGTTTCGCCTTCTAGCTGATCCTGGTTTTCCTGAAAATGAGACCGGCGGGCTGTTATGAGGCTGGAACGCGGTGCGGATTCTTTCCGTCATGTCGGCGCTATGTGAGCTGGAGTGTCTTGAGCCCTTTGAGATAGTCGAAAGCTGTCGGCTGTCCGGGGCAATCGTCGGGGAACCCATGGGCTTCTCACGGGACACTTTCCTCAGCAGCTTGGACTCGCGAGTTTCCAAGGAGAACGGATTTCCTCTTGACGAAGTCGCTGAAAGTGGAACTTGGCCATCACCCAGCAACTCGTCGTATTCATCCCAGACTTCATCTTCGGCTGGCGGATCGTCGGGCTGCGGTACAACGGCAGTGGCAGCGATGAATTTGTACGAGATCGACGAACTTGAGCTTGTTCCTACAGTCCCATCTGAGTTCTTGCGCGGCGGAGGAATGGCCAAGAACTCTTTCGTGCCTAGAATCACCTTAGGGGAGGCATTGCTCCCATCGAAGGCTGGCTCTGAGATTTGAGGCGAGTCCATGAGGCCGTGAGATGTCTGGTTAAGAGGACTCATCCATGCGTGTTCATCTTGCTTTGCCGCCTCGACGCCTGAGTTGAAAGGCCTGGAGAAGCTCAGGCGTTGGTTGTTTCGGTTACTGACGACTTTGGGTATCCTGCCGACTTGCGGCAGTCGGCTTTGTTTTGCGGTTGGCTCAGAATGTACGTCAGCCGTATGCTGCGTCAAGTGACTGGGCTCCATCGGCCGTGCGGCAGATGCGGCATCAAATGAAGAGGCGAAGACCAGCGGTGAGGACGTGTTTCCATCATCCGGCACAGTGTGGTGCATCTTGTCCAGACTCGTGGCGGAACTCATCGGTAGGCTTGTCGCAGACATGTACACCTCAGCACTGCGCAAAATCTGCTGAATGTCTTCGGTAATGTCGCACTCCTCCTGGTCAGACGAGTCCATCATGGTGTAGAATGCCATGGGCTTGGGCGGCATTGGTATCACAGCAGCTGGGAGTCCCGGATCAGCCTCACTCTTGTCGGGCTGTTGAATCTTAGAACGACTGAAGAAGTTCCATCTGCGAGGAGACCGCGTCCTCTTCGTAAGCTTCTTCGGTGGAGGGTGTGCATTGTCACGAAGGCGAGCAGTCTCCCGCGCTATCTCGTAGTGAGAGTCGTCGGAGATACTTGTGTCGAAACTCGTCATGGGCGAAGCGGCTGTAACACCTCTGGTAACGATAGGTTGAGGTAGGCGTACAGGGCCATTCGGCGAAGAATCAAGTCGATGCCTTGATCTCCGATAGGCGAGCGTTGGTTTGATCGGCGCATCTGATTCACTGCTGTCTGATGGTCGCCTGTTTTGCTGTCTGAGCCCGTACTTCAGAGGGCCAGGAGACGACGAGACCGCCGGCCGTGCTGAGGTGTCCTTTGAACAATTGTCAATGCTCGGCCGTCCGAGTGAACGGCCTTGACTGCCCTGGGGCCTGGCAATTTCGGAGCTTGTATTGCGATTTTCAATGACTTCGCCACCAGCTATCACGACCGGACTGGTTCGTCGGCTCAAAAAGTCATCCTCCACCAGGCTTTCCTGTGATGAAAAGTCGCGGTTGCCATCCGAAGTGAATCCGCTTTGACGACGACGACCTCCCAAGCGACCGTAGCCTTCATGCCCCGTTCCAGCGGCTGGGCCCTTTCGCAAAATTTTCTTGTTCTCCTTCTTCTTCTCGGTCTCGGCAGGCTCGGTCGAGGTTTTCCTGCGCGAGAAGAAAGGAAACCTTGAACCCAGAGAGGAGACGTTAGGACTCGGAGTACGAGTCTTACCTTTGCTCTCGTTTGCATCCATTGGTGCGGTCACTCGGGTCTTGTCGGATGCTGGTAGCTTGTGCAATGATGTCTGTGATGATGAGGCTTGCCTCTTGCTCGGAGGTGATAAGGGTGTTCGAGGCTGTGATGTTTGTGCTGTCACGTCGCTTCCACGTCTTTCAATCGGCAAAGAAGAGGTCGATAAGTTGCTCTTAACAATAGGCGCAGGAGCCAAAAGCTGCGAGCGAATGTCGGGTGTATTTTCTCGGCTTGGCCTCTGAGGGCGAGTCGAAGCCGGAGGACTGGTAGCCTGGTAGTCCAGAGACTTTTTGGGTGGCGAACCGAAAGCTGTTGACGGTTGAGAAGACACAGACACTGAGTCATTGCTGTTCTTTCTGAATTTCCGAGATGACTTTCTCAGAGGCGGACTTGGTGGAGGCGCAGGCAGATGCGGCTTTTGTTTCCGATCAGTCTTTTTGTCGTCTCGCACCGTAGATCCCGATGAAGATGAGTGCAGTGATTCCCTTACAGCAGGAAGACCTTGCCGATCCAATCCCGGTACTTCAAACTCGTTTGGAAAGCTGCCAGCTCGCCTTCGTGAAACCGGAGGTCGTGTTCCCGCCGGACTTTGTCGGGGCTTAATGCTCGTCTTGGCAGGCATCATCATCAAATTCGGGCTTGGCGATGATATAGAAGTCGGTGTAGTGTCCCTGCTGAATGGTCCGGGGCCCGGAGATTCAGACCATTTGGTAGAGGGACTGCTGATAGCGCTGATCTGGCTGCTGCTGGCAGAGTGCAGTCCACTGTTGGGTGTCAGGGGAGAGATGTTCTCCGTCGCTAGGCGAAATGGCACCTCGATGCCGAGATCTGGTCCGACTACGCTGTTCAGTGGTCTGCGATAGTCTCGGTAGCGATCTAGTTCGGGATAGACGATGGGCCGGTTGTTACTCTTGGTTGGCTCTCTGGAATCGCTTGACAAGCTCTCAGCGGGGTTGTCAAGACTCGGCCTGCCATGCCGGATGCCCAGCGCCTGCTCAGTTGGCTGTGGTTGCTGTGCGGAAACTGAAGGTTTCCTTGTCCTTCGGCTTGCTGACACAGGCGCGTCCTCTTGGTCTCTTTGCCACGTATCGCTCGGTCTACTGACATAGACATCCCGCACAGGACGCGTTTTCGGCAACTTCGAGTCTATCCTCTCGTGAGTATACGACTGCTGCGATGTCGTAGACTCGGGTCCCCAAGTATGAGGTTGGTGCTCAAGTGTGGGCCGCTGGTCCTGAGACCTTGAAGGGCGTCTTGGTGTGGCTTGCGGCATGTTGATTGTTCTTGGGATTGACGAGCTCGGTACCGCTATTCTCGTTGGTGTATAGTCGCTCTTGGTATGTTGCATTGTTGGCCTCTGCGATTGCCCGGGTGTGGCACTTTGGTTGACCCTCCGCCGCGGTAAGGGACCATCGTTTGGTCGAGCCGGGAGGCCCATTCTCAGTCGAGGATCCATGTTTTTTGATTATGATTTATGGCAATGCTGGACACGCCGGTGATATCACGTCGAAGAGGGGAACATGCTCTTGTCCTGTGTAATCGTTAGCAAAAGTGTTTGCGGGACTTGGGCCATAAGATAGCTGGCGCAAATGAAGGAGAGGACAGAGCTCAGATGAGATCCGTTGCATGCGGTCATCTTACCTGCAACTTCTTTCGCCTTCCTTTGTGATCAGCTTTTGCCTGTAGTCTCGGCCAACAAGTGCTCTCGTGCAGTCTGGTTGTAAACTCCACGACGATCGTGAAAACCGTCAATCCGAGCCTTGCGGCAATCCTCTTTACAACCCAAGCAATTTTCAACAATCAACCTTTTAAAACCCAAGCAAGATGATAGGAAACAGTGCTGACAGGAAATTGTCGAGTCGGATCGTGAACGGGAATTATTATGTCGATGCGATCACCCAGGCTCGTACTGGTTGTGGGGTCCTCTCACCCGCGGAAGGGTTGTACACCAAGTGTGACAAGAGGGTGTGATTGAAGCAGACTTGCGCGTCTATCAACCCGAAAAAAAGTGACAGGTAATTATCGTCGAAAATTTCCCGCAGCCGCAGAGTCGAGAAGTGGCCGAATTAGATTCGAGTCTGGGAGAAGTGCTGATGTTGTCGTTGTCTTTTTCTTGTCCAGGGAGTCGAGTAAGGATGGTGATATCCAGCCATACGCTGCTCAGGGGAGAGTCGACGTTCAGCCAAATGTGACACGTACAAACAGTCGTGCTATCGGTATAAAAGAGGAACAGACGAGGCGGGAGAAGGGTCTAGATAGGGTCTTTCCACAGCATTATGGTTCTGGGCAGAATTCAGTGAGGGAGAGGCTCTCGCTGCAAGCGAAGGGGGCCGATACGTGGTACCAGGAATGTAACGCAGCGGTACTTTGCCCTCTGCCGCAGGTAACTCGCCTGTCGTAAAGCAGCTGGATACACATAATATGCTTGGATGCCCAGCTATAACGCCACCCTCCCAGACCCGTGTCTGTCTACCTGCAGCGTACGCAGCCTCACTCAGCGGCAATGCGCCGTCACGATTGGGAGGCCCGCGACTAACAGATCAACATCAGCGAAAGGTCAAAACGGCACGCCCGCTTCAGGAGGCGCGCCGGGGATAGGGTGCGGACCGGGTGTTTCCAGGGCTCTTCAAGCTGGGGTATCCCGACACAGACATCGAGACCACGCGAATGGCGACCTTCACTGCGCCTCGACAGGTAAGGAAATGGGGCCCGGTCAAGCCCATGGCGGCCGGGAGATGGATTTCACCGCTTCGATTGGCCGTCCAAGGCTGCTCATCCTGGCGGGAATCGCGTCTTTGCGTGTGGAGAGGCCCTCCCACAATCCCGGCAAATGCAACGGTGGGGTCTCTTCCCTGTGACGGCTTGCGAGTGAGGCTGCGTTTCTGCACTCATCCACTTGGTACTTGTACCCATACTGCTGATGGTCGCCTATTCCAGCAAGCAGGTGCGTGTGGAGGCGGGCTAAAATAGCATCGTCACGTTTTTTTCCCTCGCCGACAGGCAAGGTTGGCTTGGTTGTTGGATGGCGACAGACAGCGTGTTGGCTGCACGGGATGGGACGGCGACGGCTGAATGTGGTTCTGAGCTCACACGAGCCGTTGGGTGGTCAGCACGACGGACCGTTGGACGACGTCTACTACTAGTCGCGACCACTTCCCGTCCACTTTGTGCGTCCTCGACAAGGTCGTGAAAACCCAAGTCTTCCATCTATTGTGCGAGTCTCGCAATATTCTGTGCCAGGCAACAGCTGAGATGGGGACATGCACTGAGTGAGAACCTGATGTTGATCCATACCTACCGCTTGAATGAGACAGGATTACACATGTACAGTGGACTCTTGAAGCCTGCACGTGGACATGTAGATCGGATCAAGACCGTGTCGAGACTGACCGTCCTGATACCACTCTCTTCCGATCACAAATTAGGAGACCATCATTGATAATGCCCCAGACTCAGACCTGTCATCAATCCCGTAGTCAGTAACTCGCGATCCTACCAATGCATGTCTCGATGCAGCAGCGACCGCATGCATGTCTCACTCTAGGCGTCCTTGTTCTACGTACGGACTCATCCGCGCACCATATCTCCCTTTTGGCATTTCGCCCCAGGCAGACCTACCAATGCACTTGCATTTCCTTTACCAGTCAGCCTCTCGTTGGCTCGAGAATGACGGCGAATGGCTCGGGGTCGCATGGGCTGGAAATGGTAGGCAACCTGGTCCAGGGGGGACTGTGACCCTGGTTGGCTGGATCCCCTGGCACAGCTTCAGGCTGGGAGGCGAATTTTTACCACAATCATTGGTGCAAATACAGGCAAGCTCACCAATGAGCTTTTGCAAGATCAATGAAGAGAAAAGCTAGTAGATCAGATAGAGGAGAAAAGAATCATGTCGTTACATGCAACTCGTTTCTGTCTGGATTCTTCGTGAAATTCAACCACGTAGACTGCAGAGTGCATAAAGAGGATCGCAACCAATCACACAAAGTCCTATAGATAGACAACTAGGAAGAGAGAGAATCGAATCATGGAAAAGCCTACACGATGCCTGTCTGCAGCTAGTTGTGAATCATGCTCGCCACTGTCATGCAACCTCACGCTAAATCTTCCCCCAATCGTCATTCCAAGAATAAATCTCTTTCGCAGTCCCCCTATTCGCATAAAGTTAATCCTACCTGCCACGCCATCTGTCATGGTCCGCCTCCACGATTCTGCATGAGAAAAAAAAGAAAGGAAAGAAAACCCCTGCGAGATGAAGAATCATGGTCTTCAAGGTCGACCACTGTCGGAGGCATCCGATGCAATGGTCCTCTGCTTCGCCACACTGCCCGTCTTGACGTGGCTAGAGTCCCTCCTTCACCGACAGATTTACTGTGGCTAGACGGATTGAATTCGTCCATCCACGCCCCCTTGTGCTTGGTCCCTGGCTGTGGAGTCCCTTGTCATGTCACTCTTTTCGCTGGAGAATGTACCTTTAATCGCTACCCTTATGATCTCTTGAAGGCTTTGGCGTATGGCAATTGATTGCTGCGCGAAAGGTCAAATGACCTCACTCAACTTCGCCTCTTTTGCCAACGCATCACTCACCGCCTGGATGGCGATGAATCGACTCGGCTACCGAGCGAGCGGAAATGGCCGTGCCGTCACCTGTCATCCTTCCTCAGCCTTGCATGTCTTTCTTCTCGATCCAACTCGCCAATTTGATATCGAGCAGCGAGACACGGCAGAGAGAGAGACAAAGAGAAGGAGAGTGACAATCCTCTCGGTGTCTTCTGTCGTACCAATCACATGGCTTTGCCAGGGATCAAAGCAAGGATCTTCAACACCAGGGTTCTACACGCTCTGATTGGCTACCAGCTCCTGGTTTGCTTCTGCACCCACAGACCATCAACATCTAGTAACGTGATTTTGATTCACTCGCTGTTTCTCTAAGCGCGCTTCGTCTAAACGCCAGTCTTAAACTTCTCCGCAGTGCGTCTTCAGTCTCTGCTGCGTATCTCCTTGTTGGTCGGCCTGCGATCGTGCAGCCTCGCGCGCTTGAAGAGGGGAGGGGCCAGCTTCAGGGGGCGTGTCACTGAATGGTGCAATCTGAGAGAAGAGGACAAGTGTTCGTGAGATGAAGGGCTGAACACGGGACCGTCCCCGTTGTTGGGAAGCGAGCATTTCAAAGTGAAAGACATCGAGCTCTCGGGGCATAGAGGTCTGCTGATATGCAGTCTCCTTCGAGGGAACAGGCTCGCCATCATGGACACCTGCTCCTAGCCAGTTATCAACTCCAACGGATCTGCAGTTGTCATCAGGTGACTTCTCTATCCTGCGACATCTTTCTTCCTACCACCAAACCCCCCTAACCCACGGTCGATGGCACAGCAGTGGGTGGGAGCCATGTCCATGTCGCTCCTCTTGCGTCCCGTCCCGTCCCTCAAGGCCCCTCACTTCCCCTCTTCCCAACAGTGTGCCGAGCGCTTACGAGATCCTCTCAATACCCTGGAGAGACCCGTCGTTCTCTCGGTTGCTCCGCTGACATTCGCTCGGCGCGCATATCAGATGACTCGAATCCATCGGGAAGAGTCACGAGATACCAAATGGCCCTGAGAACAGCGGTAGAATGTGACACAGATCTGCGTTGCCCTTTGTTTTCGTGCCTGCAGCTCCAGCCTGTGACTGGCAGATATCGTGAGTAGCTGCAGGCGCTTCAATGGATCGAAGCGTCACGGTCCGACTTAAATGCTCGAAAGTGCGCGTGACCTCTTCCTGTGTCTCGGAAGGACCGGATTGTAGGCAATGGGCACTCGGCAAATAGCTCACAAGTGAATCTCACGGCGCCCTGACAATGCATCTCTCTGTGTAGGGTAGGCTCCTGCTGATCATAACGTCGAGAGAAGCTGTTGGGGAGCCATTTCGCAGAAACTATTACACGTGTTTTGCTATATTTTTCTTTCTCGCCTTATCGTACCGCAGAACGCCCGAGAAGTGATAAAAGTACAAACGAAGTGAGCCCAGACCACTCAAAAAGTAAAAATCAGATCAAACACTGTCACGCAAGGACACGAGGAAGCAGAGAATGTCGTCACCAAGGCTCACGACGTAGTAGCAAACCTCGCAGCCCGCGCTTCGGCCTTGGCCCTCTCCGCGGCATCATTCAGGATGCCGCTCCCGCTCTTCTTCTCCTCCCTCCCCTCACCTCGTCCACCATCCCTCCCTCTGCCGCCTTGTCTCTTCCCCCCCCTGCGGTCGTTTCCACCGCGGCCTCCCTTGCGGTCCTTGCCAATCCGTCCGCTCTCGACACCCTGCCCGTTTCCGCGAGCCTTGCGCTCCCGCCTCTCCGGCAGCGCAGAGTTCAGTCCACTGACGAAGCTCCCCTCCTCAACCCCGAATCGCTTCGCGCGCTCCGCCTTGAGCTTGGTCTCTTCATCCACCTCGATACCAAATCTCTTCGCGCGCTCGGCTCTACGCCTCGCCTCCTCATCTGCGGTCGTCGCGTTCAGACCAGCGGCGTAGGAGACGGCGGGAGCGACAGGCTCGGCAGGCTCAGCTCCCTCGGCGGCTGCCTCTGTGGCGGCCTCAGCGACAACACCCTCGGGGACAGCACCCTCGGCGGGAGCTTGAGCCGTGGGGACAGCTGGTGTAGGAGCAGGTTCTTTCGTAGCCTCAGCAGCGGGCGCCTCTGCGGTTGAGGCGGCGGGAGCAGCGGTAGCGTCGTCAGTCCATGTGATTTCGTCAGCTGCGCGAATTGATTTAGTAAACATTGTCAATTGTCAACTTGAGACCCTGAGCTTCCACGCCAGAGCAAGTTGAGATGTAAACGGCGCAGTCAGCAAAGAGCGGAGGAGAAACAACTCACCCTTCTCATTCTTCGCACCGTCATTCTCCTTCAGGCGCGCGACGAGTTCAGCTTTGTTGCCCTTGTCGCTCAGCCCTCTCTCTACGAGCATCTTCTTCAGCTCGGGTACTTTGTTGGAAGCGTAGTCGGCCATTTTTGCGCCTTAGAATGCCTAGATGCGTCTTGCGGATCGTTTCTCCTGTGCTTTCGGAGCTTGGATGACCTGCTGTCGTGGGAAAAGCTTGGGACCTGGTGGGATCGATTGGAAGCTCGTCACGGAATTGAGATGGAAAGCAGCTACATGTGGTGACAGAAGAACAAATACTCTCAGTGTTGTAATATGTTTGGCGTTTGCGGCGTGACGAAATGCTGTGCGATGATTTGCGACGAGGAGGCCGTGCTATAGCTTCTGCGTAAGCTAAGGACGGTCCATCGCGTCGCGTCCCTTTGTTCGACTTAGTCATCAAAGCGATGTGGCGCAGCATATTGATCCTTACCAACACCATTCCCGCCCGCCCACCCTACAGTCCATGCCAATGCAGTGCAGCGTCCTCCATATTCAATACACAGAAGAGACTTTGTAGGGACCAAGGTCCTATTCATGGAGACTCGCAACTAATAACTAACAAATAGAAACGGCACCGCGCATACCAATAATCCATCCATTACCTCTTAACGCCATGCACTGTATGAGAAGTATTGCCAGAGTGGAATCGCTTCAAACGAACCGATGCAAGGTGGCGAATGGCGAACATGACCACGAGAAAACAAAAGTCCCTTCACTCCAGGGGCCGCCAATGGACATATTCATGCTTGCGATAACCCGTTCGAATCGACTTTGCTCAAACATTCCGTGATGGGTGTAGTGCCCCCATCCTTCGCTGAATGGGTTCGCTATGCGCCAACAGCAGGGAACTTTTTGCCACGCTTGCCCAATAACGTAGCGTTGTCGAGGTTGAGCTCAAAAGCACCCTTCTGACGGTTTCTATCTCGGACTTGCTGGCGAGCAGCAGCCGTGACAGCTGCAGAGTGCTGCCCATATCCCTTTTCGTTCGCCGCAGCCCTTTCGCGCTCACGGCCGCGAGTGGTAGTCTCCTGGTCCTTGATGTTGGTCTTGCGCATGCTTTGTTCCAGCGATTGCGTGTTGGGGGCATTGCTCTGCGCGGCGGAATCGATATCCATGCGGTCGTCATCTTCCGATTCTTCACTGACACCGCCGAGATTGCGGCCGCCACCAGCCTTGGCACCCAGCTGTGCCTTTCTCTTACCCTCCTCCTCCTGCCTGTGGACGGCGTAACCGACATCGAACACCTCGCGTAGATTGACGGCACCAGGTGAGCGGAAGTCGTATCGCTTACCAGCATCTTCGAACTTGGTAGCGTCAAACGCACGAAGCATACCCTCGGGCTTCTTTTTCTCCTCGCGTGGTGTCGGTCCGTTGCCACGAATCCAGGGGTGCGCGAGGAACTCCTTGATAGTGTACCTCTTGTCAGGGTCGACGGTAAGGAGGTGAGAAATAAGATCTTGAGCGGACTTGGAAATGTCATCCCACCATGGCGAAAGGAATGTGAACTGGCCCTTTGCAACCTTCTCGGTAAGGACCTCAATACTCTCATCGTAGAACGGCGGGAAGCCACACAGAAGAGTATAGAGAACACAGCCCATGGCCCACATGTCGACGGACTTGGAGTACCGTTCATCCTTGACGATCTCAGGAGCTGTGTAGCCTACAGTTCCGCAGGGGGTCATGGTCTGGTTCTCCCAGACGATCTTCGAGAGGCCGAAGTCGGCAATCTTGATCTGACCAATGCCTCCAGCACCCTGGCCAGGAATGAACTCTCCTTCGTCTGCCTTGTCCTCATCACCGGGCTGCTTGGGCTTGGGAACCTTGGAAGGGACGAAAGGGATAGGTTCGAACAGAATGTTCTCGGGCTTAATATCACTGAATGACTGTTAGCTCTTGTTGCATTGCGCATGTCGCGATAGCACTCACCGATGAACAACGCCACGCTCTTCATGCAGGTACTCCAATGCCTTGGCGACCTGAACAATGACGTGCCTTGACAGCTCCTCGCTGAAGTATGTGAGGCGAACGATCTGGTGGAAAAGCTCGCCGCCGGGGGCGAGCTCGAGAATGATGTAATAATATTGACGGGATTCGCTGAAGTCGATCAACTTGATAATGTTGGGGTGGTCAAGCTGGCGCATAATTTGCACCTCCTTGAGGATATTGGAGCGCTGCAAAACCATGTCAGTCTCAGTATTCTCAACATGAACTGATATAGGCCATCCCTGTGACACAGCACAAGACAACATAATAACTGCTCCGAAGGATGGCCCTTGCCGCCAGCATGGGCGTTTGAAAAGAGTAAAGAGAAGTTTTCGCACCTCTGCAGCTTTTGGAATCTTCTTAAAATCCGGGTGAAGATGTTTGTTTCCCTAAAAAGGGCACTCGTTGGTAAAATGAAACAGAGTATTGCGATAGCGAGGGCGTTGCAAGCAAAATGCAGGATGGGGATCAACGAGTTCTCGCTTGTGTCGCGAGTAAACAAGATGATGTGCGAGGTAAAAGATACGCATATGCTTCGAAAAAGACGCGCGACAAAACGGAAATAGGGGCGGCATTGATGAGGAGCACGACCCGACGCAAACTTACCTGCATGCTGTTCATCTCGTACTTGCGGACGACCTTGATGCCGACCTCGTTATGCTCGCCTTGCAAGTCACGAGCCCTATAGACATTACTAAACGCTCCGTCGCCCATCTTTTCGATCAGCTCCCAGCGTTCCAAGCCTGGGTAACGGGGAAATTTGCTCTTGCTGGCGTTCTCCTCGGCGACAAGCCGGGCCAAGTTGGCCTCATCAAACCGCTTGCTCTTTGACTTATTCTGAATATCCTGAGCAGGCTCGACGTGATGAGCAGCCACATTGCCGGCCTGCGCAACTCGGTTGAGGTTGTCACCAGGAGCTTCAGAGTATGCACCTAGTGCCACACCGTCTTGGGCCCTATGGCCGAAGGCGGGTTCGGAAGCAGCCATGTCCTGGTTCTTCAGCGGTTGCGGTGCAGTATTGGAACTGGGCTGATCATTCTTGCGAGAAGGACTCTCGTCTTTGCTGGCGTTGTTGTTGCGAGCTTGTTTGCCTAGTCAAGGAGGCATGTGTCAGTACAGGTAATAGCCACAGGTTGTATATCAATCAGGGTGAGGTGATTATTAAGACAATTGTGGCAGACGGTGACGAAAGGGGTGATTCCGTCTGACAAACCTCCCCTGCTGGGTGGGTGGTGTGCAGCGTTGGGATCGGAAGGTGGTGCTGGGGATACCAACGGGCTATGCCGTCATACCTCAGACAACAGGCCGCAGGGAGGGGTGGAAGCGAGCGTAACGAGCGCAACCACGCATTTTGTTTCAGAAACAGGGGGATGGCCATGTGCGCAAAGCCAAATCCAAATCAAAATCAAAAGCAAGCCACGTACCATGACGGATGAAATTCTTAAGTTGCTGTATCGTCGACATGGTAACGTTGGCGTGTCGCTGTGCGGGCGACTTTGGGAGGGGCTGTGCTGTAGGAGGTTTGGATTGAGCCGCTCCGTAAAAGTTGAGCGGGGGATATTGGTGACAGGCCCGATTGTCGCCGTTGATGAAAGCTTGCACAATTTTATCTTGCGTTTTCGCGGTATTTGTCCGTATCTATCTTTTTTTCCAAGAACCTCGCTGGTTGTGCTTCGAGATCGTCCCCGTCGGAAATGCACTCGTGACGTCTGAGGTCAGTATGCGGACTTCTGCTATATGCAAGATTCGAGGATTCGAGCTACAAGAGCTATATGGGAACAGAGACGAAGTCGTGGCGAGGAGAGAGTATGATGAGGTGACGACTTGAAAATGTCGCGCAACTACCGGAACGAGGGGAACGGTTGTGAGGTGATGTGGTTCAAGAAGATGGGCTCGAAACTGAACGGTTGAGAGTCGTGGGAGAGACAAGCTCGTCAAGAGAAGCGAGGTTGTTGGTTCTGAGGGATGAAGATGGGAAATACAGTTCAAGACGAGGACCCAGCAGAAACACACGAGGCTGAAGTGCGTGAATAGAAAAGGTGGAGGAAGGATGATGCTGCGCACCTGCCACTTTGCTTTCGGTTTACCATACCTTCCCCGATGACCTCAAGTCGGGTGTCTAGGCCCAATCAGGGCCCAGTAGTGGCGCAGGCAAGACCCGGGCAGAGAGGCACGCCTTCCCAGATTCGCTTTTCATCGTCACTTTCCGCGCCCTAAAGACTGTGATGGCAGGCGCAGCCAGGCGCTACGGCTGCCGCGGCAGCGCATTAAGGCATCCCCACCTCGCAGGGGGGTTTCTTCAAGTTCTCAGCAGGCTGCAAGCCGCCCAACCTTCGTCCTCTATGTGTGCAAGATTTCGGCCGGCGGCTTCGACCTTGCTTTTCCCCCCCAAATTGCAGTTACATTTTAGATATCTGCGAGATTCAGGTCTCATCCTGGCTCAAGATCTCAGAATGCATGTCTCGTTTTCAGGGATCACATCGTCTGCCTACCCATCGTCCGTTCTGATTGCCACGCCAAAAAAGTCCAAAACACCCCCCTCAAAATCCTTGGTCCAAGGGTCCCTGTCCTCAACGGCCTGCAACCAGTTGGAGATTCAGCGTAGAGAGAGGGCAGAGTGAACGACGTATGGCATCACGTATGCAGCAAAGTTTACGGATCATGCCGCAGAACGGCTCGCGTGCGGGATCAACCGTTGAAAGACAGCAGGTCGACGAATACACCCTTGCCAACGCCACGAGCAGGACAGGTAACCCAGAGAGAATCCACATGAGCGTCATTCTTGGCGGTCACTGACGTTGTATCGCCTCAGTCTGCTTCCCTTGAGCGACGGCGAACCAGCCAGTTCACGGGCCAATACAACTTTTCGGCCGACCAAGCCTGATTAGCGATTTGACGTCCCCCTTTTGTGCAGGTGTAGTCCGCTGACTTGGAGAGGAGGCTTCAAGAGCGCGCGACGAGCGACCTGCACGACCGGAAGCGATAACCCAATATCTAGCGCGATCCTGACTGATGACTTTTGAGACCGATCGGTAGGAAGGCCAGAGTGGGGAAGACGACTCGCGACAGGGGTACTTAGCTCATTTACTGGACAGTAGGCGGCTTTGGTGGACCAGGGAAGCGTAGCGTATGACGCTATTATTTGACGTCATTCGGTCCCCTGGGGTGTCAACAGGGGCCGTTAGATGCCATCGTCTTAGCTCTATGTATGTCATCTGACATTACCGTCCAATGCGGTGCGCATCTGTTTCGAAGATCAAGACAAAACTTATTGAAGATGAGCACTAGAGGCGCTGCACGATCTTCGTTTGAGTGAGCTTTAAGCTTTAGTAAAAGAGGAACAACGACCACATGGACGCAATAAATCTTCCCCCCAACCTTACGAGCGCTATGAGATGCCGCCCCTTCCCAGCACACAACAAAAGAGAAACCCGCGTTTCCGTCCACCTTCCACTGCCGTCATCAAACGCTAGGCGCGTGCTACCTTAGGCAGCATCTTCAGCCTTCCGTTTCGTCCCTGGCCTATCCGACACTGTGCGTCATCGAAGCTGCCTCGCAGGTCAAGGATCGACCGGACCGGATCTCGATGGAGCCATACGCAGGAAGCGACGCAAGCTAATAGTTGTAGTTTCAAATCGTGTTGTTTGCGGAGAGAAAACGATAGTCTGATACATGAATGAGAATATGCTCCCGGGTAGGTAAGGCGAGACATCATATCCACGTATACCATAACTACGCCATGTCATCAGGGGGTGAGCAGAAATATGTGACGTGCTAGGTCCGGAGGGTGTGCTCCGTGTCAACATACGCTTTTCTTGGTGAAGACGAACATGCAGAAACCGGTTGTCAACGCTCAGGTCTGGGGCTTCATCTCATCCCCCCGGACAACCACAATCCGTGGGACAGGAGATGATTCTGCGACAGTGGGGTGAAAGTTTGGCTGGCGTCTTGAGAGGCTAATGCGTATCTCGGTAGTCTAGATCGTAGGTTGATGGTGATACACACTATCACGGGGCACCATAGCAAGAAAAGAGGCAAAAAAGCAGACTGTCGGAACATATCACAATGTGACTCATGCTCATAAAGACAATCATAACTTGTTTAGGGACACGTTATGGATCTTGCCTAGGGTATCAAGGGCAGCAAAGGTGAAGATGGCGATCTGCGGCTGCAGGGTAGCTTCAGTCGCCAAACATTGCGGTCGCGTTTTCCTGCCTCAGCCTTCCTGTCCCAAAGACGGGAAATTATGGGAGCTGCAAGATTTTGCAATATGGTAGGACACAAGTAATGTGTACATTGATCGATATTTGCTATAGCTTGACTTGGTAAATGCTTTCCGTACAGTGACCGTCGCTCGGGCAGAACTGTGACGCATATGCTCCGTCACCAGAAGCTTGAGCTGAGGCGATGCATCAGGCGTCTACACTATTGCAATGCTAGCTCTTGTATTGAATGTGCAATGGGCACGTCTATACGCCGTCGGCTGTCTGCCTTCTAACACATCACTCCTCGTCCTCGTCCTCCTCAGCCGGCCAGAGGAACCATGCCACGACCATCAAGGCCTTCATGATTGCTGCCGTCCAAAGGGCCCCGGCAATCCCCAAGTTCGTCTGCGCGAATACCCCGCCTAGCATGGCGCCCGCGAGAAGCATGATAGGGGCAACTGCCCGCTGGTTCCTCGTGACATTATCCTTGGCAAAGAGTCCCGGGTCGGAGAAGAGATCGCAGTAGATGCTCGTCAAGACCACGCTCGTCAGCGCGTTATAGCGCAGCGCCCGGCTCGTCACAGCCTGCCCGCAGCTCTGGAAAGCCACCAGGCTTAGAGGCACGAGGACGGTCCAGTGGGTGGTGTCTGAGGTTGGGGGCGGGGTGATGGTCACAATGAGGGCGGCGGCCACGGTCAGGAGGAGCTGGACGGTGAAGGAGGCGCAGAGGACCCAGCGCTTTTTGGGGGAAAAGTAGCGGTGGAAGCGGGCAAAGAAGTATGAGCCGACGCAGAAGGAGAGCAGAGAGATGCCGGAGCGAAAGAGGCGGGTGGTGACGGGAGGGTAGATGAGAGAGGAGAGACCGAGGCCAACATAGACGGTGTTTCCTGGTGGCATCAGCACGCTACCTTTACGCGGAAGAGAATCCCATGAAAAGAAGAGAGGGCGTTACTTACCTGTTTGCATGGAAACGAAGGCACCCCAGACCTGTGTAGACGCGCTGTCGAGGAGGCCAGTGACGATGTAACAAAGCAAGAGCACAATGTCGGCCCTGGATCGCGACGTCTCGGCTTTCAGGTGCTTGCTCAGCCGCGTCGACAGAGGCCGAGCCGAGGGCTTACGATTGATGAGCAGAGGCTGGGTCTCGTCGTCGCAGATACGAGCGCCGTTGTTCGCATTGCGGCTCATGATGGCGGTGCGTGAGTGTCGTCGACCAGGGTCCTTGGCGTTGCACGCGTTGCGTCCGTCTTCTTCTCTCGGCGTCGTGCGAAAGATGTCCGACGAAGAAATTGCGCCGCAGACTTGGTACGAGAATTCGCCCTATGATACGTTGCAACCAGGCCGGAGAAATCGGTGTTGGAAGAGAACAAATGTGGAAACCTGGTCGAGGCTGAGTTTGTCTTGGAACGAGGAAAGTCTTGGGATGGCAGGCGAGAAAGCGGAGGCCCAGCTCACCTAGACAGACGCCTGGGTTCACGATGGGCCACTTGCGGTGCGATTGAACAGTCGCTCTATCTTTCACCTTGCCGTGATTACCGTCGGGTAATGGCACTTTTATCGTTGAGAATATTTTGGATATCGCTTGATCGCGTTGAAGCTCGCGCTCGCACTCACGACTCCCGGAATGACGGCAGAGCTGGCAGGTCCGCAGTGGCTCTCATCTCCTGGTCAAGGGCTGCATATTCGCGCAATGGGTCGGGATATGAATACGGAGGCAAGTTCACGCAGCGCAGGGAATCGACAAAGAAGCTGACGGGGATTTTAAATCGAGCATCAAGTCGAGCCCCAGTCGTGTCGGGCCCTCGGCAGACGAGACATGCCTGCAAAGCACCCTCTCGGACCGCAGGGCGCTGTCGATCATTTCGCGATTGCTGAGGGGCTAGCTGCAGGGTATCGTGGCGGCATGGTCTCAATGGAATGCGATTCAATGCGTGATGAAGAGAAGAGGTGGTGGTTCAGGAGAACAAGCCGAGTCAAGTCCGAGGACGGACTTTGTTCGGAGTCGTGTTGCAGCCATCATAGATCAGCGAAGATCACCATGGACTCTCAAGTGTCTCGGCTGCACGCAGGCCGTGGAGGCTGCTCCCCCATGTCATGTCTCTCGAGTCCCCATGCTTCCACCCCCCGTTCCCCATCCCGATTCCCGTCTCCCAATGGCCTGCGGGGGTCGACAGCCGGATATGGGCAAGCCCGTATCTATCCAGCCGTAGGTAGCTATGGAGACCGCATGCATCTCCAAATTCGAGACCATCCTGGAAAACCATCTACCTACGTAGCACGTAGGTAGGTAGCCGTCGCTGGCTCGTTACGGGTCATGCCATTACGTGTGCCCTTGCTCGAAGCTACTGCGCCCATTAACAAGACAAAGATAATCCCTCATCTCTGGACTTGATGCATGTAATCAGTCGAATTCACATAGTAAAGATCTTGTCATGCCGACAGTTGCCCAGCGCACGCTCGATTACCATAGGTCAGATCCTTTGTTGGTTCGGCTCTCAGCCGGATATAGTCGTCGACAAACGTCAGCGTCAGACCAGGTCTCCGTCTGAGTTGGACTGGAGGGGACATGGATAGGATCTCTCGGACAATGTGCTGCCTCTTGGCGGGGTGCCGACAAGCGAGGCATCTTTTCACTTACAACAATTCGCAGTATAAGTGCGCCACACTCTCGTAGTCTGACACTCTACTTGTCTATCCCTCTCTCGACAACATTCACCTCCATTCTCCTATCTTCAATCACACTAGCCGCTATCGTCGCCATGAAGCTTTCCTCTGCGCAGCTGCTCGCCATGAGCGCCGGGCTCGCCTCGGCGCTCCCTCACTACGACTCCCCTCGCGAGCGCCTCATGCGCGGCATGCAATTGCCCCAGAAGATGCTGAGCAAAGGCAGCAGCCCATTTGGCGCAACGCGCGACAACGATCCTTATGCCCCCGACAACAAAGATCCCCTCGACAAAGCCATTGACGCCGTCGGCGAGGGCCTCGATCCTCTTCCTTACAGGAATGGCCTCGGTGCCTCCGTCCTCGGGCCTTGGAACCGGGATCGCTCCCGCCAGAACCCGGACATTGTCCGCCCCCCATCCACCGACGCCGGCAACGTGGCCAACATGAAGTGGTCTTTCGCCGACTCGCACATCAGGATCGAGGAGGGCGGCTGGACCAGGCAGACCACCGAGCGCGAGCTACCCTCCAGCAACCAGCTGGCCAGCGTCAACATGCGCCTCGACAAGGGTGTCATCCGCGAGCTGCATTGGCACAAGGAGGCCGAGTGGGCCTACGTCCTCGACGGCGAGGTCAGGGTTACTGCTTTAGACTACGAGGGCGGCAACTTTATCGACGATCTCAAGAAGGGCGATCTCTGGTACTTCCCTAGCGGCGTCCCTCACTCCCTCCAAGGTCTGGGCGAGAACGGCACGGAGTTCCTCCTCATCTTCGACTCGGGCTCCTTCTCCGAGGAGTCTACCTTCATCTTGACCGACTGGCTCGCGCACACCCCGAAACAGGTCCTCGCGCAAAATTTCCACCTCGACCCCCAGGTGTTTGCCCATCTGCCCCAGAAGGAGAAGTACATTTTCCAGGGCTCCGTACCCGGCTCCATCAAACACGAGGAGCCGACGGGGAGTAACATCAAGAAGTCCAAGCAGAACTTTGTGCACCGTTTGCTCGACCAGGAGCCCAAGAAGACGACCGGCGGAGAGGTCCGCATCGCGGATTCCAAGAATTTCGAGATCAGCAAGACCATTGCATCGGCCCATGTTATCATCGAGCCTGGAGCCCTCCGAGAGCTTCACTGGCACCCCATCGCTGACGAATGGAACTTTTTGATCACCGGTGTGTCCTACCTATTCGTCTCGAAGATCTGTCGCAAGAGAAGACATTTTTACTGACAAACGCTCCCCAGGTCGCACCCGTATCACCATCTTCGCCTCCCAGGGTGAAGCCAGGTCTTTCAACTACGTCCCTGGCGACGTTGGCATCGTACCAGCGAACATGGGCCACTACGTGCAGTGCGTCTCGGAGGAGCCTTGTGAGATGCTCGAGGTCTTCCGCGCCGGCGAGTTCCGCGACTTTTCCCTTTTCCAGTGGATGGGCGAGACGCCGCAGCGTTTGGTGGCCGATCACCTGTTTGCTAATGATAAGGAGGCAGCTGACAAGTTCCTCAAGGAGGTAAACAACCCTGTCAAGGACGAGGTTACCAAACCTTGAACGGGTCAATATTCGCATTGAAACTCAAGGACGCAAGAGCATTATGTAAATTAGCGGAATGAATCTCACAGCCATCTCTGTCTCTAGTCAGTCCGTGTGTGCGCTCAATCTATTGGCTTAAAGGCAGCTGTGTCTCTCCGTATCTGCTCATTTCGGCATGACGGGCTCGGCATTTCACCTGCTCTACCCGCTAGTTACCAACCACAGGGCCTAGGTTGGGTAATAAATCAAGTTGTAGGACTCAGCATCACATTCCCTTACAAGCCTAAACAAAGCTACACTCAGAATGGCGATCGCAAATCCTTGGAACGCGCAATCGACTCACCACGCTTTATCCTCGAGGCAAACAACCCGTCTGGCTGAGGATCGCACAAGACTCGCCACGAAACCTGCATGTGGCCTTTCATCCGAGGCTGACTCCTCTCGTTCTTCTTGACTTGACTGAAACAGTGCCTCGACTGCCGCGAAAACTACCGTCGGGTCTCTTGGAGGCTTGCCACTAGATTCTTTTAGAAACGCCCTGGGCAAAAGTCAACCAACAATTCGACGCCAACGCTAGCATACATAGATCAGAACGGATCTTCCCCAGACCCGCCTCCGCATTTTGGCGACGTTAGTGCCATCCGGCAGTCTTATTTGTTATACCATTCATCATGGATGACATGCGTTTGTGAATGAGGAAAGTTGGTGATGGCGCGCTATTGAATCAGATGACCTGGCGCCCGCGCAGCCAAGGAAGCGCCAAGTATCAGGCTCGACGCAAGAGGCTGGTCTCAAGAGGATGCATCTTGCGAGGCTAGAATAACACCAGCGTTGCTCTGTTGGAGGAATTGAACGTTAGTAATGATGACTGCAACTATGAGTTTAGTCTAGATTTCTGTTACTGCTACATGCTTGTCAAATGTGCTTTTTGTTCAAATGCGATGACCAGAACTGCCGCACACATCCCTGGTTTGATGTCGTCTCGACACGCCACCACCACCACCCATTCAAGGTTGTCCTACGATACATGGGGGTCGCTTACGATCAGCGAATCGGCAAACTCTCGGGAAGTTCCTTACCGAGAAGCACCGAGTCTAGTCCCTGAATGATCTTGATGGTTGCGGCCGCAAAACATCAGCTTTGCAGGCGACGGGGATCATCTTGAGATGCCAATGAACGCAAGGACCAGACATTCACACTCCGATGGTAAACGGAACTAGCAAACGGTTACCGGCTTGATGTGCTGTTAGAGATTCTCAGGAGGTCAAAATACCAAAAATTGCAGTGAATGGGGAGCTGAAGCAGGAAGTTGTCCTCCGATATTAGCGCTAACCGCTTGGTACACC
The DNA here is from genome assembly GCA_036250105.1 of Parasarocladium wereldwijsianum. Classification (NCBI taxonomy): domain Eukaryota; kingdom Fungi; phylum Ascomycota; class Sordariomycetes; order Hypocreales; family Sarocladiaceae; genus Parasarocladium; species Parasarocladium wereldwijsianum. The sequence goes on along the minus strand of JAXOUE010000117.1, from coordinate 50,716 downwards.
CATACTACGCTCATAGTTCTGGACTTTCTGATAAGCATAACCGGTGGCCAGATGCAACTAGCTTCGCAGATCCGTGTGAGGTGCAACCTTCGTGAATAGGATCTGCTCTACATAGGCGACCGGCAGGCCTTTTGTTGGCTACCTTCCCCTCCCGGCAAGCACTTGACTCTGCATCCCAGACTCGTGTAAGTCAGCGGAAACCCCTGTTCAAGTCGTCGAGTAATACACTAGCAGGGGTCCAGGGGTAGTTCCGTCTGGGCGATGGGAGGATCTGCCCCGCCCCGATGGCGCCGTAAGAATACCAGTGTTCCTCGGCTCCTCACCGTGACCAGAACAACGTCGACGACGGCGCTGCGGCACAGAGAAAGCAAAGAGCCCCCGTAACCCAGATACGCACTTGGCACTGCCTGTGCATGTATCAATGCGGGTCTTCGCCTCGTCACAAATGTCGTGTCGCTCTCATGGCTGCGATAGTACGGGGCTGTCTCTGCATCGCGGGGACTCCATACCGGATATTCGGCACCTTGAGGCATACTACCTTGCTTGGGGAACTGGCTTTCCTTCGTGTGGGATGCCAAACTAGGGCAATCGACGGCCATTCTACGTGGGTCAGAAGCCGAACGGGAGCCTGCAGGGCTACTCGGGCTAAGCAGTCGCATGTAACCGGCGAGAACGGATGACACCTCAAAGATACCTCAGATCTGCCTTCAGGAGGGATGTGACTGTTCAGCAGTACCATGTCACCGAGCACGAACATTTCAAGCTCTCATGAAGCCCGAGAGAAGGCTCCATTGGAAAACCACCTATTATCGAATTGTATGCACAGGCTCCTCTATGGGTCTCTGCAATAAGCCTACCCTCGAAACTGGAACCGAAAGCATTCAGAGACAAGGCGACAAGTAGCTGACTGTATAGCGTGCCGGGAATTCCTGATCCCTAGCAAAACCCGCCCGCATATGCTACCTCCGAATGTATTCCCCCTCTTGTAAAGTGGAACGCGAGACAACTCTGTTCGTTATCAGCGTCTCTCTTCCCTTGAACATCGAGACACTTGGAAGTGAACATTGCCGACCAAGTTACTTACTTCAGTGAGATCCAAGGCTACTTCGAAAGGTGGAGCGTCCCTTACAATCTGACAGGGCGGGACGTGAGAACCATTGAGGACTGGATAGCAAGACTTCAGCTCGTTACTGAGGCTCAAACTACGAATTACCCCAACCACCCAGAAGTCTCAAACCTCCCGCGTACTAGGTAGGTAGTCCTCTGGGCATTGCTGTCCGGAGCACAGAGGGAGATCAACAACTCCAATCCCAAAAGAGCATGTATCTTTCGTGGCAATATCACAAGACTAGTAACAGAACAAGGCTATCTCCATGTGCGTGGCGAAGAAGGAGAGATCTTTAGGTCCTTGCGAAGGAGGGGCGTGTGCTTCTCTTTGCCGGTCAAACATCCACACGCAGCCCTTTGGTACAATGCCCTTGTACACATCTTGTAGAGTATCTTAGCTGTCTTCTGTTTTCAGTGGCTTCAAGAGTAGCCGTGTGCGTGTTATGATGCAAGAGGGGTTTGTGAGGCTTCGCACCACTGTGGCCAGCTTATTTGCTTTGAGTGAAGCGTATCCGTTCGATACTTCCACAGTCCCCAAGTGTGACAGTCATTGTGATGGGACGTGTATTCCCAATGCATACGTGTGTGTCTGCATGCGTGATGCGTGAGGGCCGCAAGTTGATGAGGGGAAGCTTTCACAGTCACCACACTCAACGAAACGGTCACATGAGGGGATCAGCCAATCTAGATCTATTTGAAAGGGACATCGCCCCTGAATTCAGTTCAAAGTCCTCTTCATCAACGCACTATTTCACTGATCATTCCGTTACTTCACTTCTACTCGTCTTCAATCCAGACATCTAGATGCCTGGGTGAACAACTGGTTGGGCAACACACCTTCCGCAAAGTCCGCGTTGTGCAACTAAATCTATCACTTGGCGTGCTTATCAGTACGACTCTCGGAGTGGATTTTCAGCACAATGACGAATTGGTTCAGTACGCGCAGGGCCAAAATGGCCCATTCCCTTCGGACAGACCCAAATTGGCACAGATGGGGATCCTGGGTTGCCCCTGTGAAGAAGAACCTACCCGCAGGTAGGACTGTTGAACCAGTTCAAACCCAAGATCCTTCGCTGACAGTTAGACCCGCAGCTACATTTGAGTATGTAGTTGAGAAATTTCCGGTTGCGCACTGGTTGCCTCACTATCACCTCCCCTGGCTGATCAACGATGTTATCGCTGGCATCACGCTGGTGAGTTATCCTTCTCGAAAACTAGGAATCGGGCTTTGTGATTGTGGCTGCTAATGCAAAACCAAAAGGGCGTGATGTTCATTCCGTAAGATTCACTCCAGTACATTTGCTATGCAGTTGAAGAAAGCTAATTCTGGCAACCCAATAGGCAAGGCCTCGCGTATGCGAAGATTGCGACGATTCCAATTGAACATGGGCTCTACAGCTCTTGGATTCCGTACGTTAATACCCGTGTGTTATATTCTTTAGTCGTGCAGCACTAATACGTCCTTCATTAGTTCTGCCCTGTATTTCGTCTTCGGCACATCCAAAGAACTGTCCGCTGGGCCAACCTCGATCCTTGGCCTGCTTACTGCCGAAGTCGTGGCCGATTTGTCAAAAGAGGGATACTCGCCTGCACATATTGCTTCTGCCATTGCCTTTATGGTTGGAGTATATGCTCTTGCCGTTGGCATGCTCAAACTAGGCTTTCTGGTGAGTGCTCTCCCATCGACCAACTGCCATTGAGGGGTCTCTCACTTTTATGACAGCTCGAATTTGTTAGCGCTCCTGTTTTATCCGGCTGGATCAGCGCCGTCGCACTTGTCATTCTTCTCGGACAAGTCGGGAGTCTAGTAGGCCTGAAAACTCGCAAAGATGCTGACAAGGTCATCCACGACGTTCTGGTATGTACCCAGTCTACCGTTGCCTGCTGTACTTGTGTGATTGATAAAGCAAATAGGCCCATCTCGACAAAATACAACCAAGAACGCTGGCGATCGGGTTCTCAAGCATCGCCCTCCTGTACGCACTCGAGTTCGTAGGCAAGAAATGGGGCAAGAAGCACAAGGCTATCAAGCTGTTTTCGACAAGTCGCGCTGTCCTTGTGCTGGGATTGTTCACTTTGATCTCGTACCTTTGCAACAAAGGACGCAATGAGGAGGACTATTTGTGGGCTGTGAGTCAAACCCCGATAAGACGACTAGAAGGGGATTCCTTTGGTACTGATAAGGCAATAGGTCACTGAGGTTTCCACGAACGGCATCGTTGCGCCACGAACCCACGACTCAAAACTCCTCTCCAAGGTCGTTAGCCGTGCATTCGCTCCCTTCATTGCAATGGCAGTCGAGCACCTTGGTGTCGGTATGTTGTACTGTCAGGCATGACTAGGGTCCATTTGCGATGCTCATTTTCCTTAATTCAGGCAAGGCCTTTGGCATCCGCGGTAACTACCAAATCGATAAGAGTCAAGAACTCGTGTTTCTCGGTATAGAGAACATGGTCAACAGTAAGAAGTCCTCAGTAATGCGAGAGTCGAACCTAAAGCTAATCTCATGGCGACATCAGGCTGTTTCGGTGCAATGACGACTGGTGCAGCAATGTCCAGGACTGCGGTTAACAACGAATGTGGCGTCAAGAGCCCTGTGAACTTCCTCTTCACGGCTGCTTGGATCGTTCTGACGCTCTACGAGCTCAGCCCCGCACTGTAAGATCCGGCATCTTCCTCCATTCCCTTCGATATGGCACGGGAGACTAAATACTGATGGCACAGCTACTGGATTCCCAAAGCGACGCTCTCTGCCATTATCGTACGTCAATCTGCACCCTCGTCAAAGAGGGCCAACAAACTGACATAGACCAGATCATGGCGGTGGTCAACCTGATTAGCCCCCCGCGCACGTTCTATCGATATTGGCGCATGAGCTCTATTGATTTTGTTGCCTCAATGGCCGGATTTTGTGAGTATCTTGAATTTGCGGTGAGCTTTCCAGACCTGACGATGTTCAAATAGGGGTTACGCTGTTTACGTCGACAGAAATCGGTCTGGCTACTTCTGTTGGGTTTTCCATTGTCTATACCCTCCTCCGGCTTGCATTCCCGACTGTCAAGGCGGATGTCACGAATGAAGAATCTGGCATCACAACGACTGTCAACAAAGTCAGCTCCGTACACGATGTTATGGAGGTTCCTTCCGACTGTCTGCTCGTGCGCTTGACCGAGGATCTTCTTTTCCCGAACGCTGGTCGCACAAAGACGAAGATTGTTGAAACGGTCAAACTCCATTATGAGCCGAGCGCAATCCTAATGAGTGATGTCAAGAGAGCCGATAGAAACTGGAATGCGATTGGGAACAACAAGATTGGGCGAGTGAGGAAGAGAAAGGGCATCGTCCCTATGAAGCAAGATGTGACTCCACTGAAGCACGTCGTCTTGGACTTCACGGTAAGGCGCCCTTCCTTGTCGCGACATGCTGCGCAGATAAATACTAATGTTCGCTACAGATGGTGGGGTTCATCGATGTCACTGGTCTTTTGTCCGTAATTGAGCTCAAGGCTGAGCTACGGCGATTCATCGGAGGTGATTTGGACTTTAGGTTCGTTAACATGTGCGACAAGGTGAAGGAGCGCTTTGATCGTTCAGGGTGGGCATTTGCGATAGTCGGTGAGGAAAGATGTAGGTTCCCCTTTTCCTGGCGGATTCATGAGATGCCGAAGGAAGACTAACATTCATGCAGCTGATGAAGCTGATGTTATTTACGACACTATCGAGAGTGCTCTGTACTACCGAGAAGGTGACGACAGGGCCGAGGTGCTTGACGAGAAGTTTGTCGACGAGAAGATGGGGGCGAGATAATGGTACGAAGCGGCAACTAGGCCTTGACGAGTTCTTGGCTCTGATGAATGCATTTTTTTTATTATGAGAGAGCAAATGAAAGAAGAATTCTTGAGGTTCCCGATGTGGTTTTATCGTTGATGAGAAGGGATCATGATCACAAAAGGAAGTCTTTAGTCATAATTTCGCCGCAGTTTACTCTATTCTAGATCAACTGGAGTCCATTCGACCGGCATGCTTATCGCCTAATTGCATCGGGACCCTGAGTCGATTCCTTTTTTCTCACGCAAACAGACATTTCCCGCTAGCGAACCTTTCTAAGTGTGTGCGACTTCATTACCTGCACGAACCCCAATCAATATGATCATATATGTTGCAATCTAAACACGCAATTTAGTAGACTCGGTAAAATACATACCATTACAAAGACTTTGCCGCTCAGAGTCAATCCTTATACCTGCGTCTTCCATCAGTTCAGCCAGCTCGGGGAACGAGAGGCGAAAGGGGATCCAGAACGTGGGTTTCGAGATTTCGCGGGCTAGATCAGGTTGTAAGTACTGGTTTTCGTCATCGAGTAACACAATGCATCGAAGGGCAGTATCAATAGCGTTGGCATAGGAGGCCTGCTTAGTGAGAGGATTCTTACCCCGTTGGAGATCGTGGGTGTAGGCGCGGGCGATCTGGTCGATGATTCCAGGAAGAGTGAGGACACGGGTCTTGGTCAGGGAGGCAAGGGTGGTCTGTATGTGACACCACTCGGAGTCCTGAATGAGCCTGATGTGGACGGCTCGGGAAAGCGGGACTGCGCTGCCGAGACTATTGTTGCTACTGCTCTCACTGTGACGCGACAAGGGAATGGCGAAGGAGCAAAACCGAGAAGTCAGAGGGAGCATGCCGTGTGAGATTGCCCAGGCGCGCAAAGATCGACATGAAGAGGAGGGGGCGAGGAGAGAAATATGATGAGAAAGAGTGCTGACCGAGGAAGGCATGGAGGATGAAGGGTAGGAAGAGGTGAGAGAGGGTGACGCTAATGAGAGCGAGGTCGGAGCGGTCAGGAGACTGGTGTAATACCAGAGAGCTGCGGAGCCGGTGACAGCATATGGCATGTCTTTGAAGAGTCCTCCAATGGTTTTAAATATGTCATGAGCTTCTTGTGCTGATATCGGAGACCTTTCAGGGGTTACTGATGCCCTTCGAGACGCGGCCGGCTTCAGCTCTTCCGAGGATGACGCCGGTAAGAAAGAAACCGTAGCTCTAGAGGGTCTACATTCGGACTTTGCGTGGCAAGGTAGTCGAGAAGAGGTAAATCCGTTGGGCAGAAGCTGCTGACTTACCTTCCCGTCGCAGATGGGGATGGGACCAATGCTATAGCCTGGTTCGAGTTCTGGAATTTTGATGTCTGCTGCTTTTTCCGGCTTAGTGACAGCTTCCTTGTCAGCACCGGCTGTTCCCTCCGAGGTGTGGGAGTCCATCAGCCGCTCCACGTTTGCAGACCATGCCGTCAAATCGCATGAAAGCGGTGAGCTCACCTCGACTTTCGGCAGACGGGGAGCGTCTTTGGCTCCATGCATAGATTGAGATTGTAAGGAGGGAGATACTGTGTTTGCTGCAGCTGTTGGCTGTGCAAACTGTGAGGCCTTACGATTATGGTCGTAAGAAGCGGAGGATCTGATGACAATATGCTTTAGGGGTCGCCAAAAAAACTTGACGATTCGAGATTTGAGACCCATGGCGGCGAGGAGGCCGTTGTGTGTTGCGTCCGGCGCAACTATATCATTTCTCGTTTAAAGAATAAGATATTGTTCTTGAATGCTTTTCGTCATCAGGGTTCGTTTGAAAATGTACTTGCCACCTGGGCAAAGTTGGGGAGATAAATCCACTGGTAAATGTTTGTGAATCAGCCCGGGTTTGCAATTGTTGACCTGCCAGCACTGGGCAACTTCCTCAGAGGAGAAATCCTGAGAAAACATATTCGGGATCAGGGAGCCTTAACTTATACGAATCGCAGCAAACCGATAGAGGTCATGCACGCATTGAAGTCTTTGGGGCGGGCTTCCGAATGGGGCTCTCAGTCAGAGGCGTCACTTAGCTCAAAGGGTGAATGCACCTCTCCAAAGGCAAAAGCATTCAACCTGACGCGTCGCAAAGAATATGAATCATTTACGGCTGCAAGACAGACCAACAAGCTATGAGACGCACAAAAGAATTACTATGCAGGTGCAGGGCTCATTTCTATTGACCCATACCGACTACCTCAACGCCGATATCGTACAGATTGTGTGATCTTTCGTGAAACTCATGATGACTCGTCGTCTGTCTCCATCTGGTCCGCCTTTTCCGCCTCATCTTGGCACGAAGTCCTCCCCTCCTTCTTTGGCATGGCTGCCTCCTTGTCGATCATCTGCCTCGATACGGAGACGATATTGTCCTCCATCATTTTCTGGCCAACATCCTCCAAGTGCTTCTTCGGGTCGACCTTGCCAACGTATCTGGTCTTCAGCTGGTCCTTCGTGAGTTCGCTCTCTTCAGTGACGCGCTTCTCGTAGCCCTCAGCGAGTTGCACGAGTTGCTCAAGTCGCTCTTTGTTCTTTGCGCCTTCAGTACGGAAATCATCCATATCCAGTGCTTCAGTCCAGACTTGCTTGTGCAAGTTCATGAGCATGTTCTCTTCGAGTGCAGTTTTGCGGTAGTCGATTCCGATCGAGTAATAATGACGATTGAGACCGTGGATTAAAGCCTGGATGGATGGCTTATTGAGGTGGCCCAAGTTGGATGTACTTTGACGAGGCTCGTAGCCCATCATGAGAAGCTGTGGGTTGATCAGGCGGAAAGCGTCGATGACAACTTTGCCCTTCACGGACTGGATCGGGTCGACGACTACCGCAACGGCGCGGGGGTTGAGCTGCTCAAAGGATTGCTGCGTGTTGATGTCGACCGAGGAAAGCCAGCATCCGAAACCAGGGTGAGAGTGGTACCAGCCCACAACAGATTCTGGCCTGAGAGGCACTCTGTCAGCGAGCTGATTCGCACGATTTGCGAAGAGTACTGCTGCAAGGCGGGGACTCACCTTCCTGTTTGTCTCAACATGTCCATCATCTTGGTCTGGAATACTGGATCGACAGCTTCGACACTCACACCAGTACCACTCTGTGGCATGGCAAAGACGTCCATGACCTTCACTGTAAAATCGTCCACAAATTCGCCCAGCATTAGTCCCATGACCTCCATCGGGACACCTGCACGTCCGTGACGCAGCATCTTCAGCAGAGCGAGTGAAGAGATGTAGACCGTCTCGGAGTTGTCAACAAGGTTGCTGTTGTCCTGCAGGTTCTTTGTCAGCTTGAGTGATCCAGCTGATGTCACGCTTCGAAAGCAAGCTTCGTGAATCACATACTGTCTGGCCAGCGGCACCCATCTGCCCCATTTGGCCTCCAAGAATATTCCTGAAGCGCTCCATATTTTGTGGTGTTTCAAGTCTTCGTTCGGGAAAGAGAAAGGTTGCAGCACGGCAGTGCGTAGGTATCGAGGCTGATGTAGAGGGGAAACGGGGAGATGAGGTCGATGGAAGCTCTCTCACCACACGAGGATGCTGTGACGGTGTTGACGCCAACGCTCAGCAGCCTGGGACTGGGCCCGCTTTTCACAGCTTGTACTTGTAGTGCATTGTGGCTGAGGTCGGATGTGGCTGAAGGTGGAAGCAAACAGGGACGATCCACCGCAGCCGGCACTTCTGGTCGAGGCTGAGATCATTGCGCTGGTAAGGGTTCAACGCGCCGATGTTTTTCCGATACGTTGCGCCGATGCATCGCGCCGCCACAGTCTCGTAGTCGCGCGCCGGGATCCGTCCGTCGTGCAGCCCATCGCCGGCCAAACCCAGAACTTCTTACACCACCCAGAACTTTGCTCCGAAGAGTGGTATGGGAATCCCTCGATCCCGTTCGAAAAACCAACCGCCTGACGAAAGGTTGTCGTATTGACACTTGCGCCCGATCCGACTCGACCCTTGCAATTCACTACCCTCCGTCACGAACCATGGGCGATAGCACAACCCATGCCCCCAACTTGGGGTCCGTTGCTCTCAACGGCTCGTCCCCGAAGAAGGTCGCATACTTCTACGACTCGGACATCGGCAATTATGCCTATGTCACCGGTCATCCTATGAAGCCTCACAGGATACGGCTTGCGCACAGTCTGATCATGCAGTACAACCTGTATCAAAAGATGGAGATCTATGTAGGTCGCATCAGCATCACGACGTCTCCGACTTTGGCTGACATATTGACAGCGTGCGAAACCTGCCACTAGAGGCGAAATGACTCAGTTTCACACGGACGATTACATCGACTTCCTTCAAAAGGTTACGCCCGACAATATGGATAACTACATCAAAGAGCAAGGCAAATACAACGTGGGTGATGATTGCCCGGTGTTTGATGGCCTTTTTGAGTTTTGCGGCATCAGCGCGGGTGGCAGTATGGAAGGTGCCGCTCGTCTGAACCGTCAAAAATGCGACATTGCGGTCAACTGGGCCGGCGGTCTGCATCACGCAAAGAAGTGCGAAGCCAGTGGCTTCTGTTATGTGAATGGTAAGGCGAAGCAGGGCGTTACTACACTCAACTGTGAACCGAACTGACATGTTCCAGACATTGTTCTCGGTATTCTCGAGCTTCTCCGATTCAAGAAGCGTGTCCTGTACATTGACATTGACGTACACCACGGTGACGGTGTCGAAGAGGCTTTCTACACCACCGACCGTGTCATGACTGTCTCTTTCCACAAGTACGGCGAATACTTCCCCGGGACTGGAGAACTCCGCGATGTCGGCATCGGCCAAGGCAAAAACTATTCCGTCAACTTCCCACTACGTGACGGTATTACCGACGAATCTTACAAATCTATCTTCGAGCCGGTCATCGAGAATGTTATGAAGTATTACCAACCCGAGGCCGTGGTTCTTCAGTGCGGTGGTGACAGTCTATCTGGCGATCGCCTCGGTTGCTTCAACCTCAGCATGGATGGCCACGCTAATTGCGTGAGCTACGTCAAGAGCTTTGGTCTGCCTACCCTGGTTCTTGGAGGTGGTGGTTACACCATGCGCAACGTTGCTCGCACTTGGGCTTTCGAGACCGGTGTCCTTGTTGGCAAGGAAATGGAACGAACTCTTCCCTTCAACGAATACTATGAAGTGAGTAGTCCCTTTTTGGAAAAATGAAAATACGTACTGACAATGTCCAGTACTACGCGCCCGATTTCGAACTCAACGTCCGTTCCTCCAACATGGAAAACTCGAACAGTCGAGAATACCTTGAGAAGATCACATCTGCTGTTATCGACAATCTTCGGCAGACGGGGCCGGCGCCATCTGTGCAGATGCAAGACGTTCCTAGGAAACCCTTCGGTGGCATGACCGACGAGGAAGAGGCCGAGTTGGACGATCTTGACGAAGATGAAAACAAGGACGATCGGATGACAGAGCATAGGTGGGATAAGCACATCGCGAACGACGCTGAAATTGACCCCAGCGATGACGAGGATATGAGCAAATCTAATGGCGCAACTCGCCGAGCTGGAAACAAAAGGACGTTCACCGACTTCAAGAAGGGAGAAGCGGACCCCGAGAGCCCTGCTGCCTCACCATCCAACGGGGATAAAGACGAGGCCATTGTCGATGCTGCTGTTGCTGCTGCCAATGAAGACCAAACACATGACCCAAATGATGACACGATCGACGATCCTGCTGTCGCAAATCCTGACGCGGAGCTTGCTGCCGAAGAGGAAATTACAAAAGAGCATGAGGCCGCGCAGATTGATGGCGATGGTGATGTCGGAATGGGTGATGCTGACGCAGTCGAGACCACGGAGGTTGCGCCCGAAATCAAGACAGAGGAAGCTGAGCCAGCAGTCCTGCCTGAAGGCAAAACAGAGGTGTCAGACAAAACAAGTACGCCCGCACCGGATAGCACAGAAAAGCCCACACAGGAGCCAAAGTCAACAGAAGAGGCAGCGAAGCCGATTCCGGAGACAGCAGTGGACAACACTTCCAAGGCCGCAGACGCACCTGAGGCTATGGACGTTGATGCCGAAAAGAAAACCGACACATCTGAGAAAGAGAACAAGGCATGAATTGCTCCTCTCTTCCTCCCCCCCCATATCGAATGCGAGCCCGCATCCCGATACTTTGTCGAATACTTGTTGCCATCGCAAAACGGCGTCAGGTGTCAGACAGTGGCATCGCATCTGGGCTCACAAGATGTCTCTACGAATGTTGGCAATGGTGTTCATGGCGCAATTAAAGCAGCGTATGGTCGTTTTGATTTTTCGGCCCTCCACATATACACAAGTAATGGAGCATAAGGAGTCTGTTTCATAGCTGATTTCCGGAATACATGATCGTTTGGTCTTGTTTGTTGTCCTTATCTCGAGTCTCTTTCCATTTGACGGTAGAAACACAATGTAGCAGAGGATCTTCAATACACTCTTGCATTTCAATCAGTGCCTTAACGATGGTTTGAAATAGCTGAGCTATGGAAGAAGAAAAAGAATTAATGCAATCCGTACGCACAGTTGATGTATGTATTGAAAAGCCCCGCCTCATCCCTGCCATCATCGCGGCAAGTGGAGGCGCGAGGGTCCTGCGCGCAAGTTGATCTTTTTTGGCGGGGAGGCTAAAGATTTCAATGCGACTCGTCTCCCACCATTTGCCGGTGACAACATTCCTATCCACGCCGTCTTGCCTTTCGCTTTCTGTCGTCTCTGGCCCAACGGCTGCCTTGCAAAAACATCAAACATCGTCCTTCTCTTGCACGACTTTTTCCCCTCACCTTCAGCAGCGGAACAGCGAACCTCGGCCCCAGCTTTGACTAAGATTCCTCGACTCCCATCCAGTTCCGCCCTCTCGAAGTCCGGCGCCTATCGCGCGCCAACGACGACAGTATGCCTGCTGCGGCGGCGACAGCGCCGCCTTCGGCTGCTGGAGAGGTCGATGCGGCGAAGCTGAAGGTGTTCAAAGATGCGCTTTACGAGCGTTGCAAGGAGGAGGGAGACATGTTCACCCAAGAAGACCTGCTGCGGCTGGACGTGATCCCAAATAAGGATTTGATGCTCCTGGCGAGAGTTGTGCAGAGTCTGAGCGATGATAAGCTGTTTATCACGATGAGAGAGGCGAGCGGGCAGGTTTTTTGGAAATGGAGGGATGCGCAGGAGGCGCACAAGTAGGCCGCCCTTTGTCTGCGTTACGGAATTTGCGTCGGGCTGACGAGCTGGACAGGTACAAGCAGTGCTCGACCGACGAACAAGTCATGGTCTATTCCCTCATCGACGATTCGGGCGGCGATGGCATCTGGTCGCAGACGCTGCAGAAGCGCCTCAACATGCATGACTCGGTGCTCAAGAATGCCTTGAAGCATTTGCAGGCGAAGAACTTAATTGCTCCCTTCAAAAATGTCGAGCATCCTAATAAGAAGATGTTTATCAAGGCGTCTATCCGACCGAGCGAACGAGCGACGGGTGGACCGTGGTATACGGACCAGAATCTCGATGAGGCCTTCATCGAGGAGTTGCAAAGAGTTGTTTTTGATTACATCAAGCGGCAGAGCAGTTATCACAGCAAACATGGGGATGGTCCAGCGAGATCTGCGGTACCGAAAAAGGGGATAGTGCAGGGAAGGAAACGGGGGGCTGAAGCAGTTGAAGATGCTCCGCCGGTCAGGGCTGTGAAAATTTCGACTTCTACGTCCTCGGGGAAGCAGACTCTCCTTCCGCTCCCCGCCGGCTACACAGCCTACCCAACCGTTCGCGATATTGCCCGCCTGCTCTCCACTTCTGGCATCACCAACAACACCATCCTCTCCGAGGAGGACGTCAAGAAGCTCGTCGATGTGCTCGTTTGGGACTCACTCATTGAGCCGGTGCGTGTTGCTGGAAAGACAGGTTATCGCGTGACAAGAGTAGCCAAGCAAAGTGTAGAGAGTTGGGCGGGCAGGGACGATAATGAGGGGCCTAGCGGGGGAGGGCACAGTGCGTTCACGGAAGCGCCGTGCGGGAGATGTCCTGTTTTTGAACTTTGTGAAGAAGGCGGGCCAGTTGGGCCGAGCAATTGTGTCTATTTTCAGAAGTGGCTTGAGCTCGAATAAGGCGCTGGTCTGAACCCAGTATAGTTACAGGAACGTTCGGAGCGCGTCAGGAATTAGGCGTGTTTACGAAGGCATAGGGTGGAGTTCAGGAACAATGATAACGATATTTCGAAACCCATGGCTCCCAAGCGAGAATGTTAACTCGCTTGCATCCCATCGCAGGCCTCCAGAGACACCGCAGATAGTCAGTCCATCAGATGGTACAAGTTCAGTTGCCCCATGGATGTAGAGACTACAGCAAAAACGACAAGGTTTATGTCACAAAGCACAACGAAGATAACATAGATACGTGCAGCGGGTTCTATTGAACATGAGAGCTTTCCCTCACACTACTAGCCACCCTGTCTCCAGGGAACTTTCGCGTGTGGTACTGACTACTCCTAAGATAGCCTCATTCGCCCCCTTCGTTCCGACAAACATCTGGTCGTTTTGTGTTCACTTTGCGGTCGACCGCGTCACGGTCAAAAAAAATTTCAAGCTTCTCGTAGCGTTAAACTACGCCGGGTCCTTGCGTAAGAGGAGCTTACAGCTCGCCAGACTTGACGATGGTGGGGCGCTTCGAGTACTTGATGGCACCGGAGCCACTGCCGACAGCCTCGAGGGCCTTAACGACCTTCATGGAGTCGTCATCAGCGACCTCACCGAAGACGACGTGGCGGCCGTTGAGCCACGAAGTGACAACAGTGGTGATGAAGAACTGGGAACCGTTGCTGCCAAGCCGTTAGCTAATGATTGTGTTGCAGACGGAAAATCCTGCTACTGACGTGTTGGGGCCGGCGTTGGCCATGGAGAGCTGACCAGGCTTGGTGTGCTTGAGCTGGAAGTTCTCGTCGGCGAACTTCTCACCGTAGATGGACTTGCCACCAGTGCCCTGCGACAGTCAGTATCTGTCTATACGAAAGTCACACGATGGAACAAAGTTAACTCACGTTACCACGGGTAAAGTCACCACCCTGAAGCATGAACTCGGGGATGATACGGTGGAAGGAAGAGCCCTCGTAACCGAAGCCCTTCTCGCCAGTGCAGAGAGCACGGAAGTTCTCGGCAGTCTTGGGGACTACATCGTTGAACAGGTTGAAGTTGATGCGACCCTTCTGAGCTATGGTTGAAAACACGTCAGTACGTCGGAGTGAGACGCCCGCAGTGCAAGGCTAATGCAGAGGCAAAGCTCGTGCAACTCGATCCAGAAGGCCCAGGCGATGAGGCAGCGCGCCTCTAGACATAGAAACGTTGGAGGTGGCGCTTTCTCATCGCCGCGTGGTACCTCTACGCAATGGTTTTCGAGTTTTGCCTGCCTCTTGCAGCCGTTGCACGTAAAGGTACGACAGAACTTACGACCGCTAGCGTCCTCGTACTCAATGTCGAAGAAACTGAGCACCATGTCAGCAATCTCTCTACAGCAGAAAGAGTAGTACTGAAGAGTGATGAACTTACACTTTGGAGTTAGGCATGGCTGTGGTTGCAGAAAAGAATCGGACTGCGGTGATGTTTTGTTTGGAAGCGAGTTGAGGAAGAGAGAAAGATCTTGGAACGGTAGAGCAGAAGGTATGGCGGGGTAGGAGGGGTCGGAGGAGAGTAGGGCGCATTTTGAAGGTGGTTGCTGGGTGGAGGGGTCATCATCAGTAAATGAGCCAATCAACTCGCGTAGAGCTGCGTGAGCAGAGGTGAACAGTGGGCGGAGAGTGAACTCAATGTCACGTGACGTGAATAAGCGGGGACCTCTAGGATGAGGTCACCGCGAAGAGATGAGGCGAATGGGCGCGTCTGGGCCCCCCGGAGAGGCGAAGCTTTGTCCTAGAGCTCACTGGAGCTGCCCGCTTGGTCCCTGGTCCTCTTTGAGTTCCATGGCTTCTTTGGGTTTCGACGGCAGGGGCGCTATCATAGGCAGCGACGATGATGGCGAGCTCTCTTTGTCCTTGTAACACGGCCTGACTGGATTCGCAAGAACAGATCGTGAGCCCATGTCTCGGGGCTTCGAAAGAAAACGCCAGGGGGTCAGAACAGGTTCTCATCCCGTCGCCTTGATTCGAGACCAATGGCTGCTTGAACCCACGTTCCAGCGAGGTCCACGTTGCTTGGCCGTGGCGGCGGTAATAAACGGAACTGCATCATGCAGCTGAGCCCATGTCATTTGGGGGGGACTGGGGCGAATGGACCTTCAGGTCGATGCTGCTGGATGGCATCATGTCCCCCACCACCTCGCGCCCAAATGCGTCGTCGCTCGGCTGTTGGCGGCAGTGACGGAGAGCTCGCGGTAAAGGACGTAACGAAGCGATCACGTTGACCACATCTCGGCCGGGCATGGACTTCGAATTGGACCTGTTCCATGTCGATAGGCCGCACTGCGGTCTCAAGCTTGACGCCGGAGCTGCTGAGTCGATGATGCGCTTCCAGGCCATCACGCTGTCGAGGTAGCTCATCCGTGGAGGTGATACCCGAACACGTAGAGGGGTTCTAAAGGAGCGACGAAATGGGAGACACAAACTTACACGAAACACTTCTGAAGTAGAATTGTCCAGGTTCAAGTTGGTTAAAATTCGTGTCGTAATAGTACAATGATGAATGGATGATCTGTTGATTCTGAAGCGTCAGGGGAAAACTTTTGGAAGGGAGAAGTTGACGCCTCAGGATGCAGTCTGGGCCATGCCTCAGCTACCCGGGACCAATGATAACGCCCCTCGGTCAATTCATCTACTACTACGCGCTTGAATTAGCGCTTTGGAATTGAACAAAGCCAGATTTTGTCCCTCTCTAGCTCATGCTACGTAGGAAAAGTTCCAATGGTACGTTTGGGCTTGTGAGATTGAAAATCCAATGAACTGAGCGCTTGGATTAGAACCCCGTCTTCCTTCAGCATGACACAGGTTCAGAACCTAACAGTGGCCTTAATGCGGACGTTACGTGGAAGGCCTAAACACGATCAGCGTAAGATCGATAAATGTGATACCACGAAGGCATTCTTTAATTTCGAGAACTTGGAAGTATCCTTACATGATCAGACGCTCCTGCAAGTGACCTTAACGATTCCAGTGTGTCAGGGGCAAATTGAATGAGCCGATGATATCACGTGATGATGTTAAGGTACCCCTGTCAACCTAGCTCCCGAGTGCCAGAGTGTCGTCAACTCCCAACATCAAGAGAGCGAATTGTCTCAAGAGGTTGCGCATTGCACCCGGCCAGCTTGTACCTCGCTTTCGACGTGATATAACAGAGGACAAGATCTCCTCATTACATTCAGGATGGATTTCAACGATCTCAAAAGCCAAGTGTCAAACCTGACGCTCTACGACCTCAAAGCCGGCTTCCGCAAGGCTCAGAATGGTTTGATGATCGCCAATCGTTAGCAAGGACTACAACGCAGCTGACGCATTCGCAGCCGTAATGAACTTCACCGAGATGGAAGCTAAGGTAAAGTGCGCTCTCTCGATAACGTGTTCGTAAGCTGATCATTTAAAGGTCCGAGAAGCTACCAACAACGAACCGTGGGGGGCTTCGACCACAACAATGAACGAGATTGCCAGTGGCACCTTCAGCTAGTCAGTCATATGCAGCAGAATGATGACCGAAAATCGCAATGCTGACCCGAGAAAGCCAAACACTAAACGAAATCATGCCTATGATCTACCGTCGATTCACGGAAAAGTCCGCCGAAGAGTGGCGCCAGATTTACAAAGCATTGCAGCTTCTCGAGTACCTTATAAAGCACGGTTCTGAACGAGTCATCGATGATGCCAGAGGTCACTTGCCACTTCTGAAGATGCTGCGCCAATTCCACTACATCGACGAGAACGGAAAGGACCAAGGAATCAACGTCCGGAACCGCGCGAAAGAGCTGGCCGAGCTTCTCGGCGACGTCGAGCGGATTCGAATGGAAAGGAAGAAAGCAAGGGCGACTAAAAACAAATATACCGGTGTTGAGGGCGGTGCCACGTTTGGCGGTGGATTCTCCAGTGCAGGCCGATACGGCGGATTCGGAAGTGAGTCTGGCGGAGCTGGACCATCCACTTTTGGTGGCTATTCTGGTGGTGTCTATGGTGATGGTGGTGGTTTCGGAGGCGAGTCTCAAATGGAATACCAGGGTGGCGCGAGTGCCCGTCCAGATAAGTTTGATGAGTACGACGAGTTTGACGAAGATGAGCGGCCTGCCAGAGCTCCGGCAAGGCGCACCGGCGAGCGGGCTGGTGTGAAGAAGACCACGGGAGCAGCCAAAGCTCCTCAGCCCAAGGAGCCGGAGGTTGACCTCCTACCCTTCGACGACCCCGAACCCACGCCTGCAGCTGGCAAGGCTCCAGCCAAGGCACCTGTTCAACCGTCGGCCCTTGACGATCTTCTCGGTGGCCCGAGTCAAGGAGGCCCTGCAGCGCCTGCCGACGATGACGACGAGTTTGACGACTTTCAATCCGCTGCACCGGCACACGGTATGAGCCAGCCTATCTCGCCACCTATACAGACCTCCACCTCTACTCCCGCTCAATTCGCGGCTCCCAAGCCCCTTTCAGGCCCTCAGCAAGCGAACATTGGGCAGATGGTCAGCAATGCCTCTATCTCGCCTGCTCCAAGTGCATCAGGTACTCCCGGGGCCAACTACTCTGCCTTCTCAGTTCCATCAGCTACCCAGCAGCAGAAGCCCCCCAGCTACCAGCCCTCCGGGCCTAACTACTTTGGAGGTGTTCCTGCTCAGACGAGCCAGGCTCCCATGGCCAATGCTTCTGGCAAGCCCAGCATGAGCGGCATGCAGCCCTCAATCACTGGTGCGATGGGTGGTCTGAAGCCTGTCTCTGGAGGCGCGAAGGCTGCGGCCCCAACTACTGGCGGGGATGCGTTTGGCGCTTTATGGGGCAAGGCCAGCTCTGGGATCAAGAGGACAGATACAAACAAGACGAATCAATCTGTCGGTCAGCTTGCGAAGGAGAAAAGCACGGCTGGAATTTGGGGTGCCCCAGCCAGTGGGGTCGCGCAACCTCCTGCCACTGATGTTCAGAAGGGATCCGGTTCTGCCATGGACGACCTCCTGGGCTAGGCGCTGTATAGTAGTGACCTTTGAAGACGGTATGAGGGGACGTGGAAGTCGGCATATGTGTTATTGTAGTATGCTAGCGAGCCAAGTGAAAGTCGAGATTGGATTTCGCCCTGTTGCAGCCGAACTCCATTCTTATCAACCCATACGCACAGTTCTGAGCAGCGATGATACAGTTGGGCTTGAGTGATATGCTGAGTTTCGTACAGCAACGTGGAGACCAGCTTTCATTCTAACATTCGTGGTCCTATGACGTTTCTTGCTTCCAGTCCGGCTGTCTAGACAGCATCTCAAGTTGAACAGGTTGCTAGGACTAGGGCTTAGAACGATATGATCTCAACGCGAACGGCTTCGATGGTGCTGTCGAATGCACGCGTTCCATCCCAGGCATGTACGGCTTTCTCTTCGCGAGGGACGGCAGGCTGTTGTTTTACGTCTTTGCGCTCGAGAGCGCCAAACACTGCTGCGCAAAAATACTCGCCTTGGGCACTGCTTGCTAGCCACAACTGTCTTTGGGACCATGGTGCTTCCGCAAGCGCCAGCTTCATTCCGCCGCCATGGGTTACGGCCACAGTCATGTCGCTGACCGGATCTAAATTGGAAGCCGCATCAATTTACTCAGCCTCCTCATTTCCGTCGGGAAGCTTCCGGATCCAATCGTTCTCGTTTCACGAGGTTTGTTCCTTCTAGCTGCTAAGCGCCGACCAGTGAATACCGTAGACTGGCTAGGGTTGACGACGACCCTGATTGGCTCCCTAGGCTGTCTCAATTGCCGCAGAAATTAGACACAGGCTTCGTAGTTGGACTCTGAGGCTACCTGTCACTTATTCGAAGACGCGTTTCGGACAGCGAAAATGACATCTGACGAGGTATTTGGTTTGCGTGGAAGTCTTGCCGCTAAGGATGCGGCTCGGCAGCCTGAAACTGAGGCGCGCGTAACTGGCCGCGCTTAAGTCGACCGCTGTGATGTGTAAGACGCCCATGAGGCTATCACTGAGCTTGTGTAAAGACATATAAGACGTCGGAATGTCTATGCCAGTCTCTATTCTCCTCATCCTCATCTCGCACGACATCTATCTCCTTGACAGTCTTTCTCACTATTGGCCTCGTATTTCCTTGAGTCTACTTTCCTTGCTGTGAGCTCGGTTCTGCGAACCCGAACCTTTGTTGGCTATTTGTTTTGGTGTTGCAGCATTTCTTCAAGACATTAAATACCCTCACTCTCTCATACCAAGCCTTATCGACTTTCTTTACCGACTTGAATCGATATAGACTGCACAGTCTCGACTCTACAACGAACAAACACCGGTTCCTCTTCGACCCAAAGTCTATTCACGTCCTCGCCACTCTCTCCCATTACAGCAGTAACAATGGCTGCTCCCGCGCACGGAGCCCTGGGCTGGGCTTTCACTGCAATGAGAGGGATGCAATTCATGTCCCTGATCACCATTATTGGGATAACTGGCAAGTTCATCAGTGATATCGTGGAGGCGAGCTTGAACACCCCATCAGCTTTAATCGGGACCATGGTCGTCGTGAGTCTTACCCCCTCCTGTCGCCCATTGCCGTCGAGCGCAAGTTAGTTAATAAGTCTATAGTCAACTTTAGCAACCATCTACCTTGTGATCACTTACATTTTGTATTGGGACAACATGCTACCTATGCTGGCGGTTGTGGGTGGCGACGCGACTCTAACGATAGCAACCATTGTGGTGGCTTGCATTATCGGCCGCCCAACCTCCTATCTTCGATGTTCTGCCTTTCCAACGACCGGCGGCGACACTGCCACTTTCATCAATTCCGTCTTCGACAACGTTAAGAATGCAGGGGGTAATGTCTTTCGCTGGGTCAACCCTTCCCAAGCCTCCTGCTTTCAATTTAAGGCAATTTGGGGTCTCTCGATTGCCCTCGCTGTGCTTTTCTTTTTTACGAGCGTGATCTGCGCGTGTCTTTGGAAGAGACTGCGCGTACCCAAGGGAGTGGTAGTCAAGGACATCGAATGAGGCGTCGGCCGCAGGGGGCAAAAGGGGATGGTTGCATTCGCAGGAAAAGAAGTGAAAGAACCTCTGGGAAACAGCCGAAGCCTTGAGACGATGGCCATAACGAAGAGACTATCACAGGATCGCTTTGAAAGCGATCATTCGGACGAAGAGCACAACCTCTCTGACTCGCGCAACTTTAGACGTGGCGAGTACCGTTCCAATGAGCCGTGGCCCCCCCCGCCCCCTGCGGCAGCCGTGTCCCAATGGTCAGTGAAGACCGGGAGACCAAGGCTCGTGAAGATACTCCCTCCTTTGCCGGGGCTGGGGATCATGCCACCACCTGAGCCGGTGGGCTCACCTGTCAGTTCACCATTGTCTCCTGGGTTCGGGAGGTCGAAGAGAAGGACGATCAAGGAGGTGCTAGAGGGATGGTGGGACCTTGGGCTGTTGGAAAAGCGGCAGACGTTGCTTGGTGGCGCAGCTTCGCCAAGGGGAGGTGTAAAGCGGACACTGTAGATGTAGATACTCCATTCATGGGCCATGTAATCTCTGAGTAATGATTATGTTTGTTCTCGCTGGTTGATTGTCCAGGCGTCCTAATGTAAACAAATACATGGGGGTTTGAAAGATTGTAAGAGACTGTGATATCTGGCGCAAGATTGAATGAGAGTTCAACTCAAACACAGCCTGTGAGGAGTATGTCTCGCAATGTTGATCTCAGAGCGTTCCGATATAATAATGCAATAGTCTGTCCAAGTAGAGAGATACTGTACCTCCAGGAGGGGAAGGCCGCTGCTCACTAGGCCGCAGCGGACCCGCTCTCCTTGACCAATGGCGGTTGGGTCAGCGCTACCAACGGGAACATCGGGACGGCCCAAATCTTCGCCAGTCATCAATAACGATCAAGTTCGATCTGGCTTTCAAGCCCAGGCCTCTTATTTCCCGCCATTGGGCTGACTATTAGGCGATAAGGCAAAACGATAGTACGATCTGATCCGGGAAAGGCATCGATTTCTACTCCCCGGAATCGATGGTCAACACAACAATTAGCAGCCTCTCAGCTGATTGATCCACCATCCACTATCCACCATCATCAACCTTCAAACTTCTTGATCATCTCATGCAATATGACTCCAAGTCCCCTGAATCGCTTGGGGGCTGGAAAGACTCGATCGACTCAGGGATGTTACACTTGCCGACTCCGTCGCAAAAAATGTCAGTAAAATCTAGTAAACAATCACGCGACCACACACCTGATCCTCGGTAGGCGACGAGAAGAAGCCTGAATGTGAGAACTGCAGAGCCTTGGAGATCACATGCTACTTTGGAGACGAGAAGCCTGAATGGTTCGATGGCGGGCAGAAGCAGAAGGCCGAGATGGAGAGGGTCAAGTCGGATATTCGACTAAAGGCCGGTCAACGCAGGGATCGCAAGTATCTCGTGATGCTGGGAAGGAAGGCGTCCTATGATGACACTGACCATTCACTCGACGAGCCACTGGCGGCTGAGAAGACCGGAGACGATAATATGATGGAGCACACGGCAGACAGCGATCATCACAAGACAAGCGACGTAGTGCATTCCACACCACCATCCAGCTCTACGGGTAGCCCAACCGAACACGTCAAGGTCTCCCACAAATCTACGTCCTTCCTCGGCGAAGCGATCAAGAATGTCGATCCGCACTATGTCATGATATATCTGGACAACATCTTCCCTTATCTCTTTCCCTACTATCACAATCCGGCCGTCTTTGGCGGCAGGGGCTGGATTCTCGAGTCACTCGTTGCCAATAAGTCCGTCTATCATACTGCTGTTTCGCTGGCGACGTATTTTCACTCTATTCTCATGTCCGATCTCAACTCACAAATACAGTCATCCGGCTACTCCTCCTTGTGCGCAGCGTCATTACGAACACGGCTTCAGGAGCAGCTTAAAATAACCTTGGTCGAGTTGCGGAGCGAGATGGAAACCCTCAATCGACGGCCGCCAGGCGCTTGCCCCCATGAAGCTCTGATATGTATGCAGAGTATCGTGCTGATGTGTCATTTTGAAGTTGCGACACGCAAGGATTCAGATTGGCAGCTGCATCTGGACGCTGCCATCACGCTTCTTCAGTCACAATTGCTTACACGTCCTGAAAGTTTCAAGTCGACTCTCGATGTATTTGAAGGGGGGGAAAAGGACCCCATGGGGCTGAAATTGCCCTACACGACGCACCAACATACATTCAGGTTCTACACCTCTCAACTTCTATACATGGACGTTTTATCCAGCATAGCTCTCGAGAGGGCACCTCGACTATACAGTTACCAGAATGAGATCATCCCTGGTTGTGGTGCGAAGCCGACCGGTCTAGATCGAATGCGACCTGCAGCCATCTTTCTGGATGACTTTATTGGGATGCATAATCACACGCTACAGATGCTTGCTGATGTAGTGGCCATTGATGCGTGGAAAAAAGAACAAAGGAAAGCTGGATCCCTGTCGATTCACGCCCTTATCCAGCGCGCTGAGACCGTTGGCAGTGCATTAGCGGTTGTGATCCCAAGCTGGGAAGCTATGGTTCGAGGAGAGCCGAACAAAATAGATCCCCAAATCACGAATGCAACGTCAGGAGACCTGATGGGCGGATTGTATCGTCAAAACGATATGCCGAAACACCCAACTCATAACTTGATTTGGCTGTATGCTACGCAGACATATCTTCAAGTTGTCGTCAACGGGTGGCAGCCGCGTTGTCCAGACATTGCTGCGAACGTGGACAGGATGACATCGCTCTTAGTAAGTCTACCAAGCGGGACACATCTTCGGGCCTTGGCGTTGCCGATTTGTATTGCTGGGTGCTTAGCGAATCCTGAGCAGGAGCACACGTTTCGGGAACTAATGGGGAGCTTGGGTGCGCTAGAAGAATTTGGGACTCTGAAGAATAGCTTTCAGGTTATGGAGGTTATGTGGGCCAGGCGATGCAATACCGACGAGAGCTGGGATCTTGCAAGATGTCTGAATGTTCTGGGGTACAGTGTGCTTTTAGTATAGGATCACGGAAAATCTTCTACAGCGTACAGCGCGCGCTGAAAAAGACGGCCAACTCGAGGAAAGAGAGGACTGATCTGATCCACTGACGATCATAATACGTCTTGGGGAGACTCCTCCTCAGGCAGAATTGCCGTCTTACGTTTCTGCTTGCCCGTATCTAGGCACAAGAAACCATACCTTCCTCGCCGTGGTTGTAACTCAGCATTCTTTAGTGTGTAAGATTATTCTCATGCCCCTAAAAAAGTGAACTTATCCTGTCGTTAATCTTCCTAATATAGATAGAGAACCCGGGAAAGGCACCAACACAGATGCACAGAATATCTAGTAGGCTGCAATCGTGAAGGCTCAATAGAGTTATAATGTTTATAAAGATATAGTCTTACTATAGAGCTTTAAACACATAACTAATAGCATTATGCAGTATGTACAGCAAATTAAGCATATATAGCGACTTTTAACAGCCTGCTAACAGATGTTTGGTTGGAATGGCCCAATTGTGCACTTTACTTGCGGCACCCAACACATAAGCATGGTTACTAGCATCGCTGCGACTTGTTTCTGGATGCTGTACTTAGTAGCGCTATTACATGGGTGGATTTTGCAGATACCAGCATAGCCGTGGCACTTGCTTGCCCTGGATACGCGAAAACAGCGTTCGCTGGCTATATTGGAATCATGGAGCCTGAAGAGAGCGGTCCACTTGTGGCTAGCCGCCCGGAGGGCGACAGTGCAGAATGAACGGAAAGTTTTTCATGCCAGACGACTTAATCGCTTCTTGGTACACTGTCTGATCTGTGAGATAACATCATTGATAAGATCATTTAGTCGTTCATAAGGCTATCAAACTAAATCTCCTCATCTAAGTTAGGGTCAATATATTTGCGAATTCTTACGACCTTCTAACCCGCTCTTTCACCTGCCATTGGATAGTTCTGCATTTTTAGTAGGCACTAGTAATGTGAGTCCTAATAGCCGCGTTATATTTGTAAGAGATTAAGCTTTAAAGTCAACCGAACATCTTCATCTCTTCGACACTCATGCTTATATCTTTCTTACGAGTAGCAAGCAGGAACCTAGAACTAGAACAAAACCAATTGTGCTAACTGAGGCACGTGGTATGCTAAAATCATTGGGGACAAAATCCCACAGGTGTCCGGGATTCAGAATTCCGGATGCTATCCTTCGAATGGCAAATTCTCTATCTTAGTGCCGACCCTATTCATAAACAGAACGTAAGGCAAAATAGGATCGCTAGGAGGCACATGAACGAATGCAGCGCGTAATCACAAGGAACACTCGAAAAGTCCTTGCTCTGAGAAAACATGAAGCGGTATACACCGCGTCGGAGCAATCCGAACTCCGGTGTCCATTTTGCTCCATGATGTCATGCATAGTTTTAGTGCCTCAGGGCGGGAGACTCGAGCAGCCCATCAACAGATGCGCTTGCGGCCATACCACCACTCAGAATTCTTCATTACAGCTTCTAGTGGCGCCGCTAGGTGCCTGAATGCCGAAACGCGAGGCCCCTGTGTGCCGTGAGTCTGTAGGCACTTCAGGAGCATTCGGAGCCTTTTTTTTCTTCTTCGCTTCCCTGACGCCGATGACGGCATCCCCAAAGCCAGCAGACCCGCCGATCGACGAAAACGATTGATAATCTCTGATCCCCCCTCAAAATTTGCGTAGATCCTCCTTCTTATAAGTCCTGGTGTGTGAGTCCGGCCTAAACTTTCCACATTTTTGCCGACCTGGCCAAAGCGCATCCGATTCCCAGACTCCTTTTACTACTCAACGTCGTACCAGATTACCATCATAATAAGGAATCACGATCATTGATCGCCCAGCGATTCGAGACAAGAACCCTACATCTGGCGCTGCTCTCCGGAGCGAACGGAGATCAACATGACTGCTGGAGAAAAACAAGACGCGATCGAGTCGACTCCGGTCAACCACATCCCCTTTTGGCGTATTGTGGCCGACCAGGCCGGCATTACCGACAATGTTCGCAACCACAGTTACCCAGGATCCGGCACTGAAGAAGATCCCTACGTTGTTAACTGGATTCCCAACGACCCGCGAAACCCTTTCAACTGGAGCGAAGCAAAAAAATGGTTTATCACAATGTCTGTTGCGCTATCGACGCTGGCTGTTGCCCTCGTTTCATCCGCATACACGGGTGGTATCAGGGGAATTATTATTGAGTTCAACATCAGTCAAGAGGTCGCCACTCTCGGTGTATCCCTTTTTGTGCTCGGTTTCGCCATTGGTCCTCTGCTATGGGCGCCGCTGAGTGAGATTTTCGGACGACAAATCCTCTTCATCGTAACCTATGGCGGACTCACAGCTTTTAACGCTGGCGCAGCTGGCGCCAATGGCCCAGCCACGCTCATCATCATGCGGTTCTTTGCTGGCGCCATCGGTTCCTCACCTTTGACAAACGCCGGAGGTGTCATTGCCGACATGTTCCCAGCCTCTCAGCGCGGCCTCGCCATGAGCCTTTTCGCTGCCGCACCCTTCCTGGGCCCTGTTCTCGGCCCTATTATCGGAGGCTTCCTTGGCGAAGGTCCTGGTTGGCGTTGGGTCCTCGGCTTCCTTGCCGCCTTCTCGGGCTTCTTCTGGATTGTGGGCGCATGCCTGGTTCCTGAAACCTACGCCCCTGTTCTTCTTCGCAAGAGGGCTCGGAAGCTGAGCAAGATGACCGGAAAGGTGTACAAGTCCAAGGGCGAGGTCGATCGCGGTCCAGTCTCCATTGGACAGGTGATGAAGATTACACTGTCGAGGCCTTGGATTCTGTTGTTCAAAGAGCCGATTGTGTTGCTCTTGTCCATCTACATGGCCATCATCTACGGAACGCTTTACATGCTGTTCGCCGCATTTCCTATCGTATATCAGCAGAACCGAGGTTGGAGCGCCGGAATCGGAGGCCTTTCTTTCCTCGGCATCATGGTCGGCATGATCTTTGCTGTTATTTACAGCATTATCGACAACAAGCGATACGTTAGAGCGGAAGAGGAGAATGATGGATTAGCACCTCCGGAAGCACGTCTGCCACCTGCGCTCGTCGGCTCAATTGCGATCCCGGTTGGCCTGTTCTGGTTCGCGTGGACCAACTACACGTCTATCCACTGGATGGCGAGTATCTCAGCTGGAGTGCCCTTCGGCTTCGGTATGGTTTTGGTGTTCCTTAGCATCATGAACTACCTGATCGACGCATACACCATTTTCGCCGCATCAGTTCTCGCAGCCAACTCCGTTTTGCGATCTCTGTTTGGTGCGGCCTTTCCTCTCTTTACCACTCAGATGTACGACAGGCTTGGCGTGCACTGGGCTTCCAGTGTACCTGCATTCCTTGCACTTGCTTGCGTTCCCTTCCCTTTCCTGTTTTACAAGTACGGTCACAGAGTGCGGAGTAAGTGCCGTTTCGCTGCAGAATCCCTTTCATTCATGCGCAAGATGCGAGACGCGGAACGTGCTCGCGAAGCTCAGGAAGAGGATGAGGCAGAAGAAGATTTGTCCTCTGACGAGAGTCCTGGAGCGCAAGAACCTATTGGCAACGATGATGAACCGATATACGAGGATATTCGGCCTACTACGTCCCGTCGGTCAACACGACCCTTGTCACGAGCAACAAGTCGGGCAAGTCGGGCAAGTCATGCTAGTCATGCTAGTCATGGAGGCCGCTCGATGCGCAGAGTTACAACATATGAGGGCAATCCCTTTGACATCGATAGAGCGAACACAAATGATGAGCAGTTCGCGATATCACAGACAAGATCCCAAAAATCACACCGAAAATCCACAGCTTGAGATAGCAAAAGATCAAGTCTAGAGAGACATCTAAGCTACGTGGGCGCCGTGAGTCCGCATATCCGGACCGAGAGGATGAGGCGTGCGGGTAGTTAGGTGGGATGAAAAAGGGGAAAAAGGAAAAGGGAAAAGGAGGAAAAGTGAATAGGAAGGAGCATTTATATATTAGCATAATGATCTTTATAATATTAACCAAACGTAATCTGAGTGTCTTTGTCAACATCCAGCTACGTCGGCCCCAAACAATCCCCACAGAACGCTTATGGTACTCGATAATAGCCGTTCGACTCCACGAGACATAGCAGACGGTTTGCATGACTTCAGACCGAGGCCTTGGGCGAATTTTGTGTTGCTCAGCATTGCTAGCTAGGTACAGGCATACTAATACTTCAGATCTCAATCTGAACTTGTAATTAAAAGACGCACAGTCGCCTATTAATGATCATTGTAGACGATCGGTTTTTTTAGACGCTGGGCACTCTAGCGCAATGATGCAAGACGACCTGCACTTCATTCATTTTTTGCTGTGTGCTAGTCTGCGAATTACTCTGCCAGCTGAACACCTGTTATTAGCCCTTTCGATGATCTCCGAGTCGCCCCTTTGTCGGTGCCTTTGATTGGATGATGCTCAAGACTGCGTGATTCTGCAGTAGGCTACACCTGCGCCTAAACAGTCACCGCTTTTATTGTTGGGATAAAGACTGCGTTATTTTCGCAAAGAGAATTGCGATTTCCTTTTTCGTATCACAAGGTTCCTAATCTGTGCAGAACGCTTACTCCCTTACTAATAGACTACAGAGTCCTACATCTAGAAGGGTGGTGTGCCTGCTTTCCCTCTTCTCTACGTACTAAGGATGCCCTAAAGGGTTTCTCACCGCTCACATCGTAAAGCCTTCTACCTAAAGAGTTCTTAATTAAGACTCTTTACAGAGCAGCAGTTAGGCTATTTTCTTTAATTGTCAAGCAAGTAAAACAGTGTAAAGGTTATTGTTAATTTGCTCTTCGCCGCAGATACTGTGCCCTGACTTTGTGCTGCTAGCGTGAAATGCTCAACGTCATTTGCCTAAGCTTGTTGCTTGATCCTAGTACAATTAGGACAGGGGTACGCAGGCGAAACAAGCTTGACCGAGGCATAACAAGCGAGAAGAGAGAAATGATGTCCTCCTAAAGCTAGGATTGTTACTATGTAGATAATTGTATAGTAGGCGCTCCTTAGGCATTCCCTGCCCGTAGTGCTTGAATGTTGTCAGAAGCATGTGACTCTAACATTACTTAAAGGCTCTGTGTGTGCCACAACTCACTTGCCAGCTAGGGAAAGCTGCCCTCCTCGGGATATTCGAAGATTTCTACTCAATCTTACATTCTACTTCCTGAAGATATTTGTTACATTGAAGGGGCTGACTAATCGGTCTCGCTATACGAAATGCCGTCATTACTCCGATTCGTCGCTGCTGCGGCTGTACTGCTACTCTCAAATGCTTCAGCTGACTACTTCGGCGATGAAGGCCAGGAGCTTTCTGACGAGTGGCTCGAGCCCTGGGGTTCGCGCTTCACACATCCCAATGTCTCTGGCAAGGTCTCTTTCCCTGGCTGGGATGTCTCTCGCGCGTATACCAACGACACATCTGAGCTACGACAACAGAACTGGACGGCATATCTGAATATTACTACCGATGTGCCATTTGCTGAAGTTTGGCCACCCCGCCGAGAGGATAAGCCGGAGGGATATGTGCTTGGCGCAAAAATCGGCATTCAGTATGACAGAAAGAAAAACAGAGCAGACGACAGTTGGGGAGTCTGCATAGCTGCTAGACAAATCACTCCTGTTCGCAATACTACTGTCAACTCGAATTGCGAGGGTACTCTCTCCCAGGGCTGTCTTGCTTATTTTAAAACGTTGACCGAAGACGGCATCCTCTGCCGCAACGAAACCGAAATGAGCGACAAGTATTCCGATTCATACTACAACTCCTCGGCTTGTGATGATGACTTCATGTTCTTGCCTCCCTCGTATCCTGACGCTTTTATTGCCAACGAAACCGACTTTTCGTCTGGCAATATTTCGAAGGTTGTGCGAACGGGGAGCTTTGACACGCCGGGCAGCTCGCAGTACTACGACACGTATGCCACGGAGGCATGGCTGATCATTGTTGGCTTCGCCCCCCGCAGTGAAATGAACGACAAAGGCTGGGTTGATATCGAGACTAAGCTTCCTAGGGGATCCATGGTCTGCTTGCGGGCTGATAGGGTGGCCGAAGGCAGCAGAACATATGAGGATATTGAACAGGGCCCGACTGAGGATGTTGCGATCACCCTCAATGGAGGGCAATGGCAGCTGGCATCTGTGTTTGCTGCAGGTGTTGCAGTGTTGACTACCCTAATTTAAGATGGCCTCGTTTCATTTTCTCCTGTAGAAGAGAAAAGGGATGATGCTGTAGTTAGTAAGATTGTTGTAAATGTTGATTTCTAGCCTTCTCATCGTAATAGAATCATCATCATGTGTTCTACCTCAGAATTAGTCACCCTCGTTCTACTTTACTATCGCCAGCACATTGATACTAGAGCAACCACGGGTTGTCAACGTTGTGAAGTTAGTTCAATGACACATATGCATTGTCAACCCTTCTATGTATCTAGGCAATATCAAGTAGGCCGTTCCTGACCTCCTTTTAGGAGTTAGTACTAAAATAGGTAGAGAGGTATTAAGCTATATCATTTACAGCTCTCAGTCTTAGCTACCTAAGACTTAAGTTATTTACTTAGCTACTATAGCAACTAAAGTATAATAAGCTTTATTCAACCTAAATTATTCGTATGAAGAATTTCG
This sequence comes from Parasarocladium wereldwijsianum, assembly GCA_036250105.1. Taxonomy (NCBI): domain Eukaryota; kingdom Fungi; phylum Ascomycota; class Sordariomycetes; order Hypocreales; family Sarocladiaceae; genus Parasarocladium; species Parasarocladium wereldwijsianum. The sequence goes on along the minus strand of JAXOUE010000117.1, from coordinate 21,023 downwards.
TTTATACTTTTCAAAATTAAGTTATTTTTTCTATCTTAACTGTATAATATAGCTAGTTATTTATTCCATTTAAGTAATATAGTAGTCTAATTGAATATTCCTATAATTAGCTCTATTAAGAGGATTAAATTAATAGATAAAACTACCTCTTGTTTAAAGAGGGAGCATGCGGTAGTTGCCTCAATTGATATAGCACCCCTAAAAGCACTAAGGGATGAATGAAGAGGTGGACACAGAGTCTATGATATAATCTCACGAATATAAGAGACAATAAGAGACATAACACATGGACTGTCAGCCGGCTGAATGGTGTAGGCAAGATACTAACGGCTCCCTATATATGGGTTAGAGAGGTGCTAAGCAGTGGAATTTACACTCATCCCCTTCTGCGAAATCAGGAAATATCCTAGTCATCACAGCTTAGCAGAGCTCAACCTATGTATTGTTATTTACACTATATTCTTCTTCGCAAAGTCGCATCTTTGTGTGTACGAAACCAAACATACGCTCATTATATTGATATCAAAGTATGCTAATCTACCGCATAACTAGTGCTAAGGAAGCGATATAAGGCTTCATAGACTTAGGCAACAGACTAGTTGCATAGAGGTCTCTTTTTGCCTTTGAGGTCCCTGTATGCTAAGCTAGGAACTTGCTCATCTTCTTCGCCTACTGTAACACTAACAAAGTATCTCTTTGCCTCTTCTTAGTACTAAAATTCATTGCTACTTCTGTTGGCCCCTTTCCGCAAAATTTCTACTTGACTAGCCACGCCCTCCGCTCAATCTTAGCCTAATTCCATCGTGAGCAAGGCAAGCTCAACTGCGATCCGCTGACCTACCCTACTTTAACCTTCTCTCTAGTTCAGTCACTTGTCTAGCAGCGTCAACGCTTAGGGTCCTTAAAGAACTGGACCTTATTACATGAATCGCTTCTTTCTGTTTGCCCTAGCCGCTGCCTTCCTCTTGTCTTCCCAACACTTCGGCTCACTCTAATCTGCACATGACCACTAAGCAACGAAGCGATCGGTTAGGAGTACACCGAGGGCCTGAGTTTCTAGGTATTAGGATCTCACTTTTTTTTGTCCCAATGGGAGCGCGGCAATTGATTAGTTACCTCAGATAGGACAGGCAGGGTCAGGACCAAGAGAGGCATTCTAACACATTCTTAAAAAAGGGATTTCAACACAGCTCCGTAAAGAAAGTCTTATGTGCATAGCCCACGGCAAGAGGGGTAGACAATTGGCGCCGAGTCTAGGGGTTTTCCTAGAGATTCAGGCCAACCTCGCAGAATGGCAGACGCAACAACGACAACCGCCCAGCGTCAAGTCTTAGACGATAACCTGCCCGCTTTTACTTGCTCAAGGCATGGCGACAGGATTCTACGGGGGTATTCTCAAAGCCTAAAGGTGGGCTCGAATCAGGCCGTCTCGAGGAACCCTTCACCTATTGTTAGTCGCAATGGAGCGGAGCCCTTTGTGAGCATAGGCTCAACAAGTCAACTCTAAGAAGCTATGACCCCTTTTTAACGATAATAACGTTAAGAAGCAGATGTACTAAGATGTTACAGACCCTACCAGAGCAGATATCGCATTCTATGTGGTCAGCACAGGCAAACGGTATGCACTCCCAGGGATGTGGCAAGGGCATCTTCGCACTATTATATTCGCTGCTGTTGAGTGTCCTAAGGCTGACTGTATCGCACCGTTGTCGCGACGGTTTCATAGCTTGCGATTTTTGCTTTAGTAAAGAGATCGAATGCGACGTGCTAAAGCCTGTGCGCTCCAATTGTGTCCTTTACCATGCAGACCGCAAGCCATTATTGTCTGCAAAATTCCACACATACCGAGGGAGCTATCTAGCTCACCTAGGCTATCGACAACTCTGCCGCAAGTCCTCCTGATCTCTAGGGACTAGTTTTTATCAGTCTTTTATCTTGCTAGCTGGCTCTGTTCTAATGAGACAACAATACAGACGAAACGAAGCACGTAAAGCCCTAGAGAGCCGGATTGATCGCAAGTAGAACCACCCGCAACAGGCCCTTGTCCGAAAGCTAACTTAGCGAAACAACTATTTCCAGTCTCGAACGCGTCCGCCAGTCGCCACACAAGCCATTCGTTATCTTCACAACACAGCCGCAGCCCTCTTGACCTAGGGCCAAGGTCGTTACCGCACAACTGGAGCCTCACGCCAACACAGCAGGACTCGTTTGAGCAAGTACCCTCGCGAGGTCTAGTGATGCCACCATACGAAGAGGCAGCCATTGTGATTGACCACTTGTTCAACACTAAACTGCATCGTGCCTGTATTCTGCCAAAACGCCTTTATAGCCATGCTAGAAGGGTTCTACAGCAGTTCTCTGAATTAGGATAAAGGGAGCTAGGCTGCGATGTAGATTATGTTAGCATTTAGATACGTCACACTGAACAGCGACAATACCCTAGTGAATTTGGGAGGATACATAAGGGTAGGGCGCATCTACAAGAAACACAGTCTAGAATGTCTCATCTTGTCACGTAGTAGGAGGATATGCTTAGTGTGCAAATTCTTGCAGGCATTGTAGCGCTGTATCTTAACAGCAGTGGCTATTAGCCGGCCGCTGTCGTTTTAGGAAATGCAGTGAGGCCTGCGTACCAGCTCGGTCTTCACCAAGCTAACTCACCTAAGCATAGACCGCCAGTGGAGGCTAAACAGCGAGCTCGCATCTTCTAGGTGGCTTAATACCTTAAGTGCGTGGGTTTGTTTTCCCTCCCTGCAATTCCTCCCCTCCTTTTCCTCAACGCAAATAAAATGCAGGGGTCAGCTATGCTAACGGCATTATCTGTGAGAGTCTAGCTCTACGAACCAAAACACCTCCAGCAATTCTAGACGACGACATCGACATTTCTCTGCCGCCGATGAATACCCCAGATGGTACTGGCGTCATATGGGTACCTAAGGCATATATAGCTGCATGTCCTTCTTTCAATTTCGTGTGGACATAGGGCATATGCAAGGCAAAATTTTCCGAGCTGCTTCAGTCGATCAAAAGATACAAACGAAGGGGAATAGAGAAAGAACAGTCAATACGACATCTCTAGGGCCTATTAGGTCAGTGGTATTCCCGTAGAACACCGCTCTTCTGAATGAAGAATGTCGCCCCAAGCCTCGATTCATGCGCTGCAGAGCTAATGACAAAGCTATATAATGAGTACGAGCTTGCGATACTCAATCTTCACAGCGTGCATTATCCTCATAACTTAGAACAGTTGTCTCAAATGAGCACAGCAAAGCCGTTAGATAGAGAAAACTTTTCGACCGCGTTCCAGCGGCTCATGGAACCTTGTCATCGCTATTATCCTCTTCCGAGCTCAGAAGGCTGGGAGCAGTGCGTCTCACTTAGTAGGATGTGCTCGAAGCTGTTCTAGGGCATTATACCGTCTGAAAACTTTCTCTTGTAAGTACACTAGGGTCTCTGCTTTTGCTTTTTGCCTATAAGTCTTACCAAATTGCTAGGCAATGTATCTACCTGCTCTTCTGTGGTGTTTCAGTCTTGCTTATCAACATTCTCTTCTACCTGGGCCACTTACTTGCTACTCTAGACCAATACATGTCTCAACAGGTAACAAAACTGTTAGAGACAAAGGATTACTTACTTAGGCACGGGAACTCTGAGGACCTTAAAGCGGCTGCATGGGAGTTGGTCCACAGGGCAAATGCTGCTATTGAGGCTGCTTATGTCTAGATGCGAACTATTGTGCCTTTAAACGCGGAGCTTGCTGAAGAGCAAGAGCAAAGATCTGCAGAGTCATTCGATAGCTACTTGTAACCCTCAGGGACCAGCCAGATCTTCAAAATGTCGCTCGGAACCCTAGAAGACTTGCCCTACGACCAGCCCCTGCAGCAATTTGAGTATGAAGTTGGGATCGATGGGTCCATACAGCTGCGTAAAGATGAGAGCATTAGGGATACCAGTTATAGTGCCTACACACCAAATTATCGAAAGTTCATAGCAACTTTAGTATAGCGTGCTGATTACGTAGTATAGGATCCTAAAGGCCAATTAGACAGTATGAATGTAGCTGTATAGGTTTATCAGTGACTGCCTTAGGAACAGCTTGTAAGCCATGTCAACATGGCGATGTTCAATCCCCGTACATAATTCAACTTAATTAGATCTTGTAATGGTTGCGCAGCGTCGTAGTTTGCAGGGAGAGCGATCAAGTGAAGTCTAAGCTAGAATATCCTCGTTGCAGTCTGTGAAAAAGGGCCTCTGCTGTTGATGCGCAACGTTCTCAGTGATGCAGTCGCTGTCACGATCCTCGTTGCGACCAGACTTAGAAGCAGCGTTCAAAGGTGTTGAAGCTATCGATTCAGCCATCGATAACGGTTAAGACTTGAATGTATCCGTACTTTAGCGTGCGTAGTCAACGTTGATGCCACGAGCATGATCTGCACTTAAATCAGCCAGCTAATGCAGCGAGCCGATTGGGTTAGAGTATTAGTATCGCATCTCTGGCCGTACGAGGCTACTTGACATCCGAAGTGGCTTGGCAGGACCCGGGTGGCGTCTGACTGGCTAGCAGGGGTGTTGCAGGGGTATTGCAAAGGTACTGTGGAACTAATTTGACAGATGTGAGAATTTTCCGAGTGCCTACGGATTGTGATTGTCTACAAAGATGGAGCTGGGATGGTGTGGACAAATCACGCCGCAAGTACGATCGTCTAGCTTAGTCATCTGTGCTCTGACGGTCCACGCCGTCAATCAACTCCCTGTACGGAGCGCAGAATCGGACTCTTGGTCTGTGCTTGCTTCTCCATCTGTCTTCAAAAGTACGGATACTGCAGATACAGGGTCACGAATCCTCTGCCAAATTAGCCACACAGGTAGGTCTCGGCGGTACGAGCGTCGCTGTGGTCTTTGCGCACACAGAGATCTTTACCGCCCTGCTTGAGAGTCGCCCACGCAACACTCTGGCCCGTAGATTCTATGCCTTGGTCTAGGCTACCCCTATTCAACGAGCTGTCGGCGTTCTTCTCTCCCTATCCGCCTTTCTTACTACTACGCCGCGGATCATTGATTGTGTCTAGGCATTAGCGAGAGGCCAAGCACCAGTTGTTGAGCTGCTAGAGCACGTCAAGCATATTAATATTGGTCACACAGTTCAACTGTAATGGAAACATGCGTTTGGAAGCAGAGGTTTGGTTCATTTCACCGCGGGAATTTTTTGATTCGTAACATGGATGTAAGAGCAGTTGACTTACTGGGCATATCGTTGGTTATGGCAACGGACTGAAGCAGCGCTCAGTCAAGGACCAGGGGGACTGCAGACTCCTCCTGCAGCCTTGGCCGCACTGCGGCGGACGTTTGACGCCCTGCTCATATGGAGGTGGATCTTAAGCGAGGTTTTATCATCATCTGATCTCTTTCCTCCTTTCTATTGAGCCTGTGGGTTACATGTCGTTTTTGCATTCTTTCCCCCTTTGTGAGGCAACTATTCTCGCTAACTCTAAGGCTGTCCGTCTTCCCCTTCGTGTTGTTCACTTCCCTCAATCTCCCCCTCCCCCGAAATATTCCCCCGTTCCTTTGGTTCTCTTGACACTATGGGGCTTGGCATCAGAACCCGCAATCTTCACACCTGCCTCCCACCTCGTTTCTATCCTCTTTTACTTGGTTCCACCATCGTTATTAGCATCTGCCTCCTGTTGTGGCAGGGCACAGAACTCCAACATGTTATAACCAAGCTCCCTTTAACGACCTCTTCCAGCAATAGCCACGATTCGGAGACAGACAAGGACCACCGGCCTTTGAACCTGATGGAGGAGATATGGGACGCGTCGCAGGTTGATAAGTTCGGTCCCAGAACCAAGGCGACCGAAGATATTTCAGCGGCATCAGAATCTTTCTCGTGGACTCTGCCGACGCTGAACTTGATCCCTCGGAAGATCTGGCAGATTAACGGGCTGAAGCTGAAAGAAGACGGGTCTTCGAAGACCATGATCAACGAGGACGATATCTCCTATACTAATGGCTGGATAGCAATGAACCTTGACTACCAATAGTAAGTGCCCCCTATATTGGAACGGCCGTCCTCATCTTGTTGCGTCCACTAGCTCACATGATGATCCAGTGGCCTCGTTGGCCCTAGGCGTGCTGATGCTTTCGTCAACCAGACCTTTGCCTATCGCCCAGACCTCGTAGACACATACCACTCTCTGCGCAACACGGGCATGAAATCCGATTGGCTTCGCTACATGATTCTCTGGCAGGAGGGTGGTGTCTACTCGGACTCGGATACCGTCGCCCTTCGACCTATTGACACCTGGATACCGAGGGAATTGCGCGACCGCGTACGCCTGGTTGTCGGCTTTGAGTGGGATCGTCGCGGTGGTGATTGGCGAGGATACAAGCACGAGGTGCAGTTCGCACAGTGGACGATCGCTTCAGCGCCGGGCCACCCTATCTATCAGCGAGTCCTGAACGCATCTCTCGTTAAGCTCGAGGACTTGCGCGCGATGCACAACATGGCGCAGCTCCCTGATATCAAGCCGCAGAATGCGCAGGTGCTTAATACGACAGGGCCGTGGATCTGGACAGAGGAAATATTCAGGATGATGCAGGAGTACGAGCCATCGCTTAAGAGCCTAAAGGACCTGTCGGGGATGGAGAGGCCTCGGCTGTACGGTGATATCCTGGTGCTGCCAATCGATGCCTTTGCTCTAGGGCGGCCGCACTCAGGAAGTACTAATGATGGGAGCATACCACCGCAGGCGCTAGCAAAACACCTTATGGATAACTCTTGGAAGAAAGGGAAGGGAGGAAGGTAACTTGTGCGCTTACAACTATCCGTGCGTGTTCTTAGTACTCCATTAGACCACTGTATGCATCACGATAATACCCTGAGAATAATAGTCGCAAATGTATGAATATCCATCCAGGCGTGGGTTATCTAGGCGGCTGCGTAGGCACAACAACAGGATCCACATTAATTCGTAAATATATCAAGTAGCGTATGCGCAATGCTCTTTGCCTTCGTCAACTCCAACGCATAGATACATTCCATATAATGCTTACCTTCATTCTCAGAATCTTCACTCTGCACTAACTGCAGCAAGAAATTCGGCTGCTCCTCGAGCACAGAAGAAGTTGTTCGCAAACCATTCACCCTTCCGCACTATATCTAAAGCACGAGGACGCAATTGTTCGTCGTAATCAAGTGCTGCCTGCTTGATGTCTCTGAGCTTACGCGCAATGAGATGCCTAGACAGCTCGTAAGCATCGAACATCGCGTGGTTAACTCCGCCCCCTGAAGGCACCCTGCCATAGAAAAAAGTTAGAACATTAGTTCAGTTTCGATACATCTTCGTTTTGCTGTGGTGAGCTTACGTTATGTGCGCAGCATCTCCAATTAGAGTTACTCCTCTTACAGATTCCCACCCCATCGATTCTTCGCGCATCGAATAGAGCGGCCAAGAATGAAAGGATTGCTGCGACAAGGCAACTAGCTCTTTCAATAATGGATGCCAGGCGGCGAATTTGTCCCGCAAGCACGAGCGCCACAGCTCGGACGGCTCATGCTCTGCCCGTCGTGAGCTTAGAGGCCGACTCTGTACAATGGCGATAGAAAGGTGGTAAGAGTGGTCACTCAAGTAATGGAGAAAAATTTGCCGCTGGTCGCCCAATGCTAGATAGTTGCCGCCATCCGCTAGTTTCTCGGCGGTCTGATAGGTGGGATCATCTGGTTTGATAAAGGATGTGAAGACATGGATACCGGATGGCGGTGTTGCCTCAGAAATGATCTATACGCCTTAATGAGCCTGAGCTTTCAAAATTCATGACACAAATCGCGGATGATGATGGTATGGCGTACCTGCGTCCTATCATTCATGCGCGGGTGAACGCTACTAACGTTTAATTAGAACGCCACCAAAAAAAAAGCTTGGCATATCTAACAGGGGGTAGCGTTCAATTGAAAACTAGAGGTAACGTAATTGATAAGCGAACCGGCTGGATAAGCGAACCGGCCACTTTTCCGTCATTATCTATCATCATCATTCGATCAATTATTCTATAACAAGCAGCTATGGCAATCCTAAATAAGGATGCTAGCATTAATCTAGCCCTTTAAGCCCTTTAAAGAGACCTAAAGCTAAGCGTGCGACTTATAGCTAAGATCTATAATGTTCTACGTACTACCTTTAGTAATTGTAGGCACAGAACTTAATTAAGAAGCAATCTTATAGCTAATTTGTAGAAACTATCTAATCTTAAAGAATAGAAGCTAGTTAAGTATATACTTAATCTAGATTTGCAAGGATTCCTTTCTTAGATTAATAGTGTTAAAGAAATAGCTAACCTATTGCGCGTTAACTGCAACGCGTTACCTATTAGCAAGCGCTAGGCAGGGAATTTTATTAAGCAGCGTCTAGAGCTTAAGACACGGTTTTTTTGTAGATATAACTACTAAAGAGCTAAATGCGAAGATCTAGTTGCTATAAATGTATAGTTTCGACTTATAGCAAACACAATCGCAAAGTATAGCATCTAATCAAACAATATCTACAACTTTGACAAGATAAGCTTTATAATAGGTGTTATTGCAAGCAGTATAGTTGTTATAAGGGCAGAAAGGCGTAGGAACCCGAAAAGAGTCCAGCCTAGAAACCGCGAATAGGTCACAGTTATTTAATTAATCTCTGCGCAGGGCTGGGCAGCGCCGCCCTTTATCGTTGTTACAGGCCAATATCACCTCTTAAGCTGGTATTAAGAAAGCACCCTTCTTGGTAATTGGGCTATTGCAACTACGAAAAACGGATGGACTGACAATGCTATAGGTCTACTATGGCTAAAACACTTTGATTAACATATAGAGAAGCGATCAAATAGTGCCTATTGTCTTCTAGTCCTTGACGGGCATGAAAGCCACTACTCGGCTGAGTTTAAGGCATACTGCAAGAAGAACAAGATTATTACGCTCTGTATGCCTCCTTATTCGTCTCACTTACTCCAGCCTCTCGATGTAGGCTGCTTTAGGCCGCTCAAAAAGGCCTACGGTCGAGAAATCGAGCATCTAATTAAATGCTCTATAACACACATTTCAAAGACTGAGTTTCTCCCTGCCTTCTACGCCGCATTCTAAGCCATAATGACCGAAGGAAATATTAAGGGAGGCTTTAGAGGGGCTGGACTTGCTCCTCTAAATGCGGAACATGTGATCTCAAAGCTTGATGTGAAGCTATATACCCCGACGCCTCCCAAGGGGAGTCTAGAGCTTCCTGACCCTTAGGTCTTGAAGACCCCCAAGACGATCAAAGAGACTAAATCTCAGTCTGCCTACCTTAAAAATCGAATTAGAAAACATAAGAGTAGCTTGCTAGCATTAATAATTAGCGCTATAATGTAAATAACTAAGGGTTTAAAGGCATATTAGCACAAGATAGCATTATTAAGGATGGAGGTCTAGGATCTTTAAGATACTAACTACATTCTTAGCCGTTGCTGGAGAGAAAAAAAGACCTGTTTATATAATAGAGGGACTATGACAGTAGAGGAAGGTCAAGTATTAATTGATTAGAAGGCTATAGATTCGCAGGTAGCCGCTAAAACGTCAAAGAGATGTGGTCAGGCAAGGTCGGGGCAGCCAAGTATAAGGCATTGTGGTGTGTGCAGAAAGGCTAGACATAATTCACAAACATGCTAGGCTAATGTAGAGGCATCTGGGGAAGAGTATAGCAATTAGTTTAGATGAATCAAATAATTTGTTGCGTTTTAATCGAAGTTCTTATTATAAGGATTGTAGAAAGTGGCCGGTTCGCTTGTCCGGCCGGTTCGCTTATCAATTACGTTACTATTAAATATTAGCTATAAGTAAAACAATCAATAGTTAGAGCGTGCCTGTGTTGTATTTAACAGCCACATTGCCGCTAAAGGAGGAGAAGGAGTTTTCCTATTGTATTGCTATTTCCTAGGACACTATTAAGGTTGATCGCTAAACAATAGAACAGGCCAACATTACATATAGAGTGGTTATTATAAAGGACAGACCAGTACAGATCAACGGCAACACAGAGGAAAAGAGGACTGCGATTAAAACAGCTGTTATCCAGGCGGTGGATGAATAGGCATCGCGCGGCGAGGGCAAGGCCATCGTGTACGCCCAGATTCCGGGTTGCGCACCATTCTACACGCAGGAATATCAGACGGTCAAATTCATTTGTAATTGATTTCTCTTTGCTACAGTACTTGTTTGGACTACAAGTCGATTCATTCCTAGCTTTTTCATGTAACCCTTCCACGAAGGCTCTCATGGCGAAAAGACCAAACAGCACCAGACGGTCCATGTTGCCGTTATCCTTAATCCCAACGCCAATCGCGGGGAAAGAGAGAACAAAATACGAAAGAGATTTTACGATTTTTTTTTTTTTGCAATGTTTTAGGGACAAAACTACCAGCAATGATTGACTTAGAGCAAGGAAGGGAGATAATTGCCGATGGCAGAAACGATGTGACAGCGATTAAGATCAAACATGGTGCTCCAATCCCCGCTTGGAGTTGCAGGCCAGATAGTTCAGCCCAGAGTAGCTTTCCAGTCTCCTCGTACTCTTACGCCCATCACAAGGACGCACACGGACTACAGGTATGCCCTACGGCAGAAAACTATTGCCCTTGAGTGTGTAATCCCATATGAGCATCACCTTGCTAACGTCCATCCCTGCGTGCCGAAAATCCCGCCGTGCCGAAAGAATCGACGGGTACTTCGACTTCAAACACTACAAATCCGCTACATATATTGGCCTCTGCCAAATGCACATATCCATCTTGTTCCTTGGCCTCCTTTGAGCATTCTAAGCCCATTTCCCGACAAATTTCCATTACCTCGCTGCCCTTGCGCCTGATCCGCGACCACGTCTTTGTTCATGCCAAAACAGGCTCACTTCCATATGCATCCACCCTCTGGCTGCTCTTCTCCCTGAAACTTATAGACATGTCATGCCCGAGCTTTAGAGCCTTGCTACATCGCTAGCAGTCGTCCTGACCTCTGTGGCTGCTGTAGCGTTCAGATCTGCGTTAAGCCGCCAGACCGATTGATACTTCGGATCGCAGCTTGTGACGGTTTGGGTTAGACTGGAACGATTGCCGCACTGTCTAGAACATGTTCGCGCTAAGGCGGACTATTACCTCAGGCATAAGCGCCACAGTTTGCGGCTGTGCACTCCTTCTCACGTGAGTCGCGGTCCTTGCGCGTCAGGTTTCCTGTTCCTGTTCTTTAATGCAAACCTTGTGCAGCACAAACTATTGGCAAACAGAGGCGTGAACGTCAAGGTGGATCAAGATGATGATTTCGTACATAATCAAGACGTTCAACACCATGCATAATAGATAGCGTTAAGGAAATATAATTACAAATCAGTATCTGGAGCCACTTCTGTATCGCCTTCCTGGCTCTTGCTCTCAGTGTCCATTTCCCATGTCATCATAGCCAGTAACGTTAATTGCGTATAGGGGTAATTCGGCCCAAGTATGCGTTGTTAAGACTCAGAGCAAGTCCGTATTAGGTAAAGAGCGTTGATATGACGGCCCATGCCCTTCTAGGTGAAGGCGAGGTTATTTATACTGGTCAGCGTATCGGGATGCTCCTCTCCCTGCACCCTCTTTCTCGTCTCTATCACCTACACGTCTAGCAACTTAGCCTCCTTCTACTAGCTCTAGTTCTAAAACATTAACGCTAGGTTAGCTATACTAGTTAGTGTGTTAAGGTGCTTCTCTCCTAGCACCCTCTTTCTTGTCTTTATTACCTATACGTTAAGCGACTTAGCCTCCTTTCACTAGCTCTAGTTCTAAAACGTTAACGCTAGGTTGTTTATGCTAATTAGCGTGTTAGGATGCTTCTCTCCCAGCACTCTCCTGCTTGTCTCTATTACCTGCACTTATAGTAACTCAGCCTTCTTCTACTAGCCCTAGTTCCAAAACGTTAACGCTAGGCTGGCTATGCTGGCTAGCGTTAAGGGATGCTCCTCTTCTAGCACCCTCTTTCTTGTCTCTATTACCTACACGTCTAGCGACTTAGCCTCCTTCTACTAGCCTTAGTTCCTGTACGTTAACGCTAGGCTAGCTATGCTAGCTAGCGTTAAAGGATGCTTCTCTTCTAGCACCCTCTTGCTTGTCTTTATTACCTACACCTCTAGCAACTTAACCTCCTTCTACCAGCCTTAGTTCTTGTACATTAACGCTAGGTTAGTGTTATAACCGATCTTACCGTGGTAAGTGTTATGGGTTTCTGTCGTGGATAAGTCAGGCGATGACTTCCGATCATAACCGTAGGGTGATTGTCTAAACAGTACAATAATCAATCGAAGATAGTTATAAAAACGTATTAGTCTCATTCACTAAGAATGGTGAATAGTCAAAGGTACTCAAGGTAAATGCTTAGATTGAACACTAAGGAACTGAGTCCTTAATGTTGGTAGTAATAATTGTTCCTTATATACTTGTTGTTCCGAGAGATGTCCCCTCTCGGATCAGTGCGCTCAGTATGATCGGGGTGATCCTGTGAGATGGGATCACCTTGATCAGTATGATCCTGGTGATCCTGATCACGTGACCTTGTCTTCACTCCTTGAGTGTCCCTGGCGCGGGGGTGGTATATGATTGGTCTGTTTCCCTCCCGCATCATCTTGTGTGTAACCTCGTAACCACTCCGGCCCATCTGCATGACCTATGTCAATCGTTGGTTCGTAACAGTTAGCTATGCTAGTTAGCGTGTTAGGATGCTTCTCTCCTAGCACCCTCTTGCTTATCTCTATTACCTACACGTCTAGCGACTTAGCCTTCTTCTACTAGCCTTAGTTCCTGTACGTTAACGCTAGGTTAGCCATGCTGGCCAGCGTGTTAGGATGCTCCTCTCCTAGCACCCTCTTGCTCGTCTCCATCACCTGCACCTCTAGCGACTCAGCCTCTTTCCACACTCCCCTCGCTTTAACCACCAATGCACACAATGATACACTTTGTAAACTGACCTTATCCTCGCTCCCTAACCGCTTCTCCCGCGTCTTTCGAGCCTTAACCGCCATTTGCTCTGCTATCTCATACTTACCCTGTAACCCCGCATACCATCCCCTATTGTACAAAAGCCTTGCCCACGCCTCCTCTGCCTTACCATCGGAAGGTCGATGGCTCATTGCTGTCTCAACATGCGCAAATAGTCTCCGACAAGTCGCCTAGTTGCTATAGTCCCCCGTTGGGAACGACATGGCTATCCGCCTAACAAACTGCTCCTTGAACGTCTCTTGCAGCCTCTGCGCCTTAAGCCACTTCCTTGTCAACAGCTGCACAAGGCCATGCATCGCAAACACATCCCCTTCTTCATCTGTTGACACCAAGCAATAGTCCCGCAGCATTGCCACGTCGTCTTCAAACACGTCCCCTGCCTCGCTACCATCGCCTTCGCCCTCCGAGTCTTCCGCCTCCTTGAGCTTGGCGTCTTCCTGTTGACCGCCTTGGCCATTGTCGGAACCCTTGGAACCCTTCAACAGGAACTCAGGAATGCCCTGTCGGTTGAAGAAACTCATCAGCGACAGCAGGTCTGCAGCCGACTGTCGCTTAGAGCTGATGTGCTCAAACGAGATCTGCTATGTCGTCAGGACCGCGTTCGACGCGCTTCCCTCGCGTCGGAGGTCGCCGCCGTTGTGCCCTAGAAGCTTCGTCCGCTTGCGCTCGCCTGCTCGAAATTCATCTAGGTACTTCCTTAGCGAGCTTCGCGGTGCCCTCGCTCTTATGTATCTACCGGCCTGGCTGATGGCCAACGGAACATACTCGAGCTCGCGCACTAGCTCTATCCCGTTGTCTATATCCAGGAGGGCCCCCAATCTCTTCTTTAGAAGCGCAAGAGCATCGGCCTGCACCATCGGCCTAACGTTGAGTATATTCGCATCGCTCCTGGCTAGCCGTCGAGCCAGGTCCTTACTGCGCGTCGTGACAAGAATCGCTCCGTTTTGGCTCTGGGGGAGTTATGTCGCCAACGGCTTACTCTTAGGAGCCTGCCAGGTCTCGCCGTAGAATACGTCGCCATCATCGGCGCTGTCGAGGATCATGATCCATCTGCCATTCTGCTCGCTAGACAGCCAGCTGTATACAAGCTGTAAGATGTCGGCTTTTGGTTGGTTCCGGCCGGGCAGTTTGACAGTGTTGGCAATAGTCCGGAAGCCTTCTTCTACGCGCGCCCGTGTGCCGGCGTGGACCCAAAAGACCCATCGTTTAAGTGCTTCGTCGGCAATTCGATGGGCAAACTCGATAGCCAGCTGCGACTTGCTGTTGCCGGTTAGCCTTCATTTAGGCGCGTCCCAGAAACGGCCTCGCCCAATGCCGCCTAGGCCAACAAGAGCCACACGGCCAGCCGGTTCGGAACATCGCCGGCGAAGCTGGTCGAGAAGGTCGCCGCGGTCGACGAAATTGCGGTCGCGGGAGAAAGGGATAGTTGCGGAGGGCGGCGGGGGCGTTTCGGCTCGCTCTACATGCTAACGTTAGCAGGTTCCGACAGCTAGTCCGACAGGCACGGACGGCTGCTGGCCTTACCCGGCGGAAGGTGGAACTGCGCGTTGATCGTCCCGTAATTCTGCCCTACCTGCTGGCCCTGATTGCCGGGTCCGAAAGATGTGGGTTGCATCTTGTGTGGTCGGACGGCTGCTGAAGTGTCAATTGGCGACAGAGCAAGATTGCTGCACAGCTCGAACGGCTGTCCGGCCGCAAGCGAGCCATCCGCCCAACACGTGATTGCTACCCAACTTCCGACCCAACGTGAGGGTTTGCGTCTCTTCTGGCGTACGAATCATCACAACCTTTGACCAACTCTTGCCATGGACCCGTTCAGTATCACAGCCGGCGTCGTAGGCATCGTTGGACCAACGCTGCACTACGTCCGAATCCTAGTGAAAGACCTACAGAACATTGTCGACGCACCAGATGCTGTCATGGTGCTCACTAACGATCTGCAATCATTGGACCTTGCTCTTGCTTCCGTGCAAGCTGTTACGGACCCTCAGTGGAAATCGCTGGGCGATGCTGTTACTGCACAGTCGGAAGCTGCTATAAAGTCCTGCAAAGTCTTCTGCGAAAGATTTAAGACCTCTCTCGATCACTGGACCCGGCATAGCACGGATGAAACGCTCTCCTGGCGAGATCGTGCAACCCTGGGCGTCTTTAGACAGGGCCACATCAAATCTATGTTGGAACAGCTTTAGAACTGTAGCATTACGCTAACATCCGTAGCAAGCGTTGCGACATTGTAAGTTGAAGTCCAATTTGAGACTAGACAGAGACTAATGCATCCTAGATATAGCTCGCTTTAGCAGACGCAAGCGGCCGAAGAGATCAAGACGATGATATTGACGAACCAGACTGCAGTTGGTGATGCAATCGCTGCGACGAATGATCGTTCAGTTGAGGTTGGTGCTAAGCTAGGAGAGCTAACCCTCATGGAGCCGGACGAGGGCGAAACGGATGCCGATCAGGTCAGTGCAACCAGGCAGGTTGCGATGGAGAAGAAAGCTCTGGGCGAATCACGAATGGCGCTTAAAGGATTGCTCTCAGTTATCCAGACAGCAGCCACAAATGCCCAAGCAGGCTAAGGATCAAGAGCAACTTTTGGAAGTCATAACAGCGGGCAGCAGGTGGGCGTCAACAGTGGCACTATCACTGCTACGTTTAGCGGAAAGGTGTAGGACTGGTTCAAGCCTAAGCTGCTGGGGAGACCTACTCGTGCCCTCCCCACTCCCATAGGTTATCATCTCTAGCATAAAGTTGACTGATTTGGCCGTTAGGTTGCTGTGCGCATGAGACGAGCACGGAGGGACTCGATTTGGCTGACCGGCAGTTGACTGGGGCAACGCCGGGACACCCTGCCCAGCTACGTGACTATGACCCTACGGTTGGTCCGACGGACATTCCGCTGAGGACCACTCGAAGGCTAACTCGGCTGAACCTTGGGTCAGTCGGCCAACTTTAAGTGCCAAAAGCAAAGGTCTTCCGAGCGCGCTTCGGGCTCTAGGCGCAGGTCCGGCCTGTGTTAAGCGCCGATCTTGAAGCGCTGGCTATTTTTAGCTAAATCGCGCCACATCGCCCACACCGCAGACTGCTGTTTCTACTCTGCCTATTTGGACCCATTTGCGGTCTTCCTGTGGCATAGACCGTGGTTTAACCTTTCAACCTCATTGCACGGCCTGGATAGAAACATGATGCTTAGCAAGTTCTCAGGAAAGCTGCAGGAAAGCTGTATATAGTTGCTCAAATGGCTGCTGTTTCCTCGCTGACGATGGTGAGCTTGAGCGCCGGCTGCCCTTATAGTCGTTTCCGGCGCCTCTAGAAGCGCCAAGGGCCCGAAACTTGGCCCTCGCCGAAAATAGCAAACCCCTTTTTGCTCACATTTCGTGGTCTTGATTGCCCACCTCCTTAAACTCTGTCGTTCCCTCGCTGGCAGGTTCCTGCCTGGTTCTGTATTACGTTAGGGTTGCCATTCGATCATGCTGATCCGCCACTTGACGTTAGTCTTCTCAATCCTATCCCAATCTTCATGCACGGCACGGAGGCATGACTTATGAGCGACCGCGCCAGCGAAGCCCTTGGAGAGGCCTCCCTGTCGGGAGAAGCTCTAACGTACGATGCTATATCAAAACGCAATGGAGTCCCTCTGGCCACCCTTTACCATCGGCATCGCGGGCGGCGCTCGAAAGAAGCGAAGGCCAAGTCACGTAGTTCTCCGTTCTTCGGTCGAAGAATCGCCGCTTCTTCAGCCCCGCTGGAGAGCACTTCATGATTTGAAAATGAGAGGCCTGGTTCGTCAGCTCGAGAGATAAAGGCAGCGTGTCGATAGTCAGGATGCTCTCTGCCGGTCGTTCTGTGTGATCGCTCGGCTGAGGTTCTCAAAGATGAGAGTATGACCGATTGATAGCATATCCACTTTGTCCCACTTGAACTTATGAGATGCACTAGCTTACGCATGGAGGTGCCTTAACCACAGCTCGAACTTGAAGGGTTCTAGAGCAAGGACGACTACAAAACCACCAATGAACGACACATAACGGACTTGCACGTTCTCGCAAGGCACGCCAAGTCGCGCGCAATGAGCGCAGCATATTCTAGTTAGCCCACGACTCCCAGCTGGCATCGTGCCGCATTGCTTGAAAGCCGATCTACCGCTCGAAAAGCCTTCCACACAAGCCCAGCATATGAGAGGAGGATGAGAAGACCCTTGAACGGTATTCTTGGACGCTGTGGAGCCTTCGAGTGCGAACGCAGGTCGGATTCGTGATCCAAAGTAGCCGTCACATGTCCGTAACCTTCCGGTCTGCGCTCACCATGAGCACCCCACCCTGACTTTTCTTCAAGCACGTGGTTGCAGCGTATGCTCCCATATTACCACCTGACCGCACATGCTTTGATGCTGCTATGATCCCTGCGTCAAATTGCCATGGAGTGATTGGGCGTCGTGAGTTGTTGATCGATACGTGCGGGCACCAGTAAGAACTAAGCGTATTGTCAACTTCATGTGCCTTGACTGTACGTCTCATTGGACGATTTCTGAATTGGAAGAACTTCATAGAAACATAGAAAGCCGTGGAAATCCAAGTAGCCAGCTGAGATGTTAGTTAAATGATTCAAGCCTGTGAGCCCTGAAGTTTATCTCTCCAAAGAATTCGAATTCGCCTCGGCATTACATGCCTTTTCTCTGATACAGTTTTGCCCTTCGTTCAACTCTAATGGAGCAAATTCTGAGTGATGCTAAAATGACACTGTATCCTAGACTCGTCTTGTACGATGCAATCGCTGGGTTTAATATTGAACCGAAGCGGCCTCCGCCCTCCGTATGTCCGGTTTCCGAATCTCGCAGACGTTTTCTCGACTCGTTTTCCTATCTATGCGATGTCGAAAAGGGAGGGAAAACGGTAACTGCTGCGGCATTGCAAAAGCTGCCGCAGGGTAACATTCTGTGGCTTGCGGCGAATGAAGGAATTCGGCCTGATGTTAAAGCATATGCCGAAGACATCTTGAGAGTCCTCATTTCTATGAGGCCAGAATCCGTGCCTGCGGCCCGGGATTATGTTTTCCAACGCGCGGTACAAATGTGCACCGTGCGACTTGGATATTACAAAGTCATGCTCCGAAAGTATGCCACAAATTGCAGAATGCAACTCAGAAGCGAACTCCCACAAGAGAAAGGTATTAATAATTCCCTTCTAAACATTGGCATTGCTAACTTTGCTAGTGATCAATCTTCGAAGAAAGCTCAAGAAGCTTTCCGAGCCCCCGAACGCATTGGCGTTAGATATGCTCGTGAATTTCTGCTACAACTTGCGGGGAAGTGAAGTTGACGACATAAAAATAAGGTCGAAACACCCTCAAGACGATTTTGGAATGTTAGCACACTACATTGGCCGCCTTAGCGCAACTCGCTCATCTGTTGAGGCCGTCGTGAGAGGCATGACAAAAGCGACGGCTACTCTCCGCAAAATTACAGCGATACGCACTATAAACCCACCCAAGCCTCTGCCTGTCATACTGGATCAGGAGCACATGATTCCTTATCAGATTGTGAGAGCAATCAGTGAAGACAGCGAGTACCAAAATTCTCTGGATATTCAATCAGCCCTCCATACGCTTGTGGACCTCGACTTTTCCCATGCCGGCAATGATATGCGCAACAAACTGAAGAAAACGACGGTTATCACACGAGTACATGCTGAACTGCAAATTGCGGACAGATTCAGCCGCTCTGGCTACAAGATCGTTGATGAAGATAGGTACATTGGATGTAGCAAGCCGGCATGCTATTTTTGCTACAATTGGCTTCTCAGTCATCAGCATCTATATGTCCCTCCAGCAACGCATGGAAAGGTTATTCCAGGCTGTCGGGGTCCAGACAATGACATAAATAAATCCGGCGAGATAGTGTTAAAACAGATGTACACAAAAATGAATCGCCAGGCTGGTCAGGATATCATCAAGTTTCTCCTTGATGGGGACCCTAAGAGAGGGAGAATGCTAAATTTTATGTCGACTGAAGGATCTAGTTGTGCTGTAAGTAGGATTTAAGAGGGCCTAGCAAGATGACAAAACACGCATAGGGCTGTCGTTCACGAACTTGACCTATTGATGCTCGCAGCTTTTGGTCACAGGCGCAAGGTTGGTAAGGGAGGGCTCAAAGTTGAATGATAGAGCTTGGATAATCGTTGACCGCAAAGACTCAGGGAACGCATCACCACAGCTCTTATGAACGGCTGTCAAGGATTTCTGCAAGGCCTCCGGTCATAAGTTATTTGGCCAGCGATGCGGGTCTCATTGTCTGGATAATTGTGCGCTATTATATATGCGCGTGTTACGAACCAACTGACGCAGGTCAGACGAATGGGCCGGAGCGGTTATCACGTATGCAAGGATGCAGGAAACACATCACGCAATCGCCTAGATCATGTGACCTAAAGGGATCACGACTTAACTGTGATCTAAGACGGATCACCTAAGGACGGTGATCTAAACAAGGGATCACAACCTACCAGTGATCTAAGGATAATAGATCACTTTTAACAAGTGATCTAAAGGAACGATAAGTATATAAGGAACAGTTATTACTACTAACATTAAGGACTTAGTTCTTTAGTGTTTAATCTAAGCATTCACCTTAAGTACCTTTAACTATTCACTACTCTTAGTAAATAAGACTAATGCATCTTTATAACTATCTTTAATTAATTATTATACTACTTTAAACAATCACTCTATAGTTACAATTAAAAGTCATTGCCTAACTTATCTATAATAGAAACCTATAACACTTACTATAGTAAGATTAGTTATAACATTTTAAACACTCCTATTTTAGTAAGTTACTCTTTAACAACTAACAAACAATAATTATAGTTAATAAAGCTTCGTCTACTGCTTCTACTAGTACTACTAACCCTACTATAGTTATTGCATGTATATAGTAAAAAATACAGTAGATAAGACAACAGCTTGCTTAGACAATAGCTAAAAGAGCTTTAAGGATGCCTAAGTTCCCTAAGCCTAAACTATACAATAGGGTTTAAGGAGATGTTAGATTATTCCTTACCTAGGCCAAAGCCTACCTTTAAGTTAATATAACTATTACTAGAGCTATAAAACAAATCTTATATGTTAGAAACCTTCTTATAGGCAAAGCGTTTAAGTAGTAGGAGCCTACTTTAAAAGACTACCTTAACTACAAAACTAATGTATAACGTAACAAAGAAACTAACTATATCTTCTAGAGTTACACGAATTTTAAAGACAAGCTTAAGAACGTATTTAGCAACCCTAACAAAGAACGCATAGCAACTTAGTACCTTAAGAACTTACGCTAGACTAGATCTACTACTCTATATAATAAAGAGTTCTGCTAATACGCTTTTAAGCTAGACCTAGGCGATACTATACTTATAGAATATTTCTACAATAGCCTACATAAAAACGTTAAAAACAAACTTAGTAAGCATAATAAACCTAATAACTTTAATAAATACGTTAACCTTGCTATTAAGATCAATAATTACAACTTTTAATGTTGCTAAGAAAAGGGATACAAAGGACCTTGCCTAATATATAAGTCTAACACAAGCAAAGGTTATAAATAACAGTCTACTACATAAAGTAGCACAACTTATGCAGAGCCTATAGAACTTAACGCAGCCTAACGCACTAAGAAGAAAGGCAAATGCTACAACTATAGCAAGCCAGGCTACTACGCTAACAAATGTCAAGCCTCTAAAAGAAGCAATAGCTTTAAGCTACTTTCTAAACAGAAGATTTAAGAGATTAAGAGAGCATAAAGTGTAACATAAGAAATCAAGAAACTAGATCAAGCTTTTAAAGGAAGCACGTATAGTAACAATGCGTTGGGTTAGGGTTAGTTAGGGTTCGGGTTAGGCATTCATGCTATCCTAAGCTATCTTGCTAAGGGCTTATTGTACAAAACTTAAGAATCAGAACTTATAACAGTAGAAAAACTTGAAAAATCAGAAAAATTAGAAAAAACA